>JAHQIV010000967.1:0-14717 GCA_030463285.1 Phytophthora europaea
TGAGCTTGTGGCGGCCGCCCGCGCAGATGCCGTTCACCCCGCACGACGACCAGCGCCGATGTCTCCACAACCAGTCGCATTTCTTCGCGTAGGAGTGAGTGCGGGGCTCAGCAACCTCCTGTACCCTAGCTTCGTGTTCACAGCTGTACCATATGATAAACCCAATCGTAATTCAACCATAATGAAGTGGATCTAAAGGTTGTGCCACATCCGTTTTGGTGCTGTTCTCGGATCCTAATACACTTCATGTCAATGGTCTTCCTGGAGTGCCGCCGAATTATTTGATAAGTATTCATCACTGCTGAATCCAAGCGCTTCGCAGACCAACGCAGCATGCCGTGAGGCAATTTCAATTTGGTCGCTACGCGTTACACTGCCATCACGACATTTTTCGCTGCTTTCATGATCAGGCAAGATATGTCATGCATCGGCTTGCTGGCCTCGAGCAGTTCTTGACTTTTTCAAGCTGTTCTGAAAAAAAATCCGTGACCTGCAATACCATTTTCCACAATGACGCTTGAGCGAACATCTCGATACGAAGGTAAGGTTTTGTTTGATTCTCGAATAAATAGGGCTCCATGATGCATTAAATTGAGAATCAAACAAAAGCTTACCTTCGTATCGAGATGTTCACGTACAAACTGTTAATAGCAAAATTTGCTATTAACAGTTTGTTCGTCAAAGGATATCCAAGTGCTCGCCACCCTCACGCATAGTAGCGCTAGCAAAGCGCGCGCTGTTGAATGTTGTCAGTAGCATAGCGAATGGGACTGCCCCACACGCCGTCTCGATTCAAAGATGATAGCTGCTGCATTGAATGCCGAAGGCCAGGCAGATTTCGCCCCCAAAGACTGGCACTGTTGAAGCCCATGGATGTCACTTGTTTCGCCACCTCTGCCATACTCAACTCCTTGTTAGCTTTCTGATGCATCAGGCGGCTGGTTCCTGGCATCAATTGGATGTTCGGGCTTCCCGCATAGGCTTCGTAGCGGTGATTCGGGATAGTCTTGTAGGACGGGATTTCAATGTCACCCGGCTGTACCAGGTCTTCATCATAGAAGGTGTCGTACTGCAGGTCGATCATTTCAGCCGATAGATCTTTGATCTCAATCGGGTCCTCTGGTTCATTGTTAAAGGCCTCAGGCGAGGCTGTGAAGTCGAAGGCGTTGAAACCCAGGTGCATCTCCGGGCCGGCCGACTCAGGCCAGTAGCCGTCTTTGTGCTGGTGCCAGGTCTGTTGCAGTAGCAGCTTCTCGCGCCACTTGGCGGGGATTTTGCGTGTACGACCGTCGTCTTCGTCCATTCTCTCGATTTTCGCGTTAGGCGGTGAGTTCTCGTGGTGGTCGCGGCACAGGCGGCGGTGGCGAGCACGGAAGCGCTCAATTTCGGCCGCTCCGTCGTTGGAAACAATGTTGTGGGGCGGAAGCGTGGTCTGGATCATGTTACGAGTGCGAGGTCAATGAAGGACGTGACTAGGACGCTCCCGAATCGGAAATGAGGGCAGACAGTTTGGCCAAAAAAGTGGTGAACGCACTGAGCGATGACAGGTACTGTACTGAACTTGCGCCAGAAACACACATTGCATGGCCGCCTCGCCTATTCAATACTTCCGCACTTCAATAATGTCGTCTGCAGACAGCTGAGACCAAAGCCTGCAAGGTGTGCATTTCTACCCAGTGCATTGGCCAACAATCTGGTAGTCCATCATCGAAATCCGCTTGCATCGAAGACAATCTGTAGAATATGAATAGCACGCGTCGGTGGAAGGCAGTGACGCAGGATCTACAAGCTGCGTCTTTGGTTGCTCAGGGTGATCGCGCGGGGTATCAACAGGTGATTGGCCCCTACAAGGATCGCGTCTGTTTACTTGGCACGGTCGAGGTTGAAGATGTTAGGATAGATTGGTTTCTTTTAAAGTAAATACTCGGAGCTCTGCTCGTTCAGACCAGCAGGGCGCGCACACTCTCGATACTCATGGCGACGGCACTGATGAGCACGATCACGGCCATCGAGAAGATAATCAGGCTAGGACATTGAAATCGGCGCACGACCTTGAGCAGGCACAGCTGGCCGATGTACGTCATGAGGAAGCCCATGGGTAGCAGAAGCTGCGCTAAATGCATGTCCATCTTCCCCATAACCACGTAGTTGAAGGCCGACACTGTTCAGAGAAATAATAAAAATAGTCAGCAATGCAGCAGATGCACACGACCTCATACACGCCGAACTTACTTCCGCTGGAAAAGAGCACGGTTGTTGCGGTCATGGCTGAGGCGGCTGAAGCGTCGATACCTACCTCGAGCAGCAGTGGCCCGTTAATTATGCCCCCGCCGATACCAAACATACCGGAGACCGCTCCAGCCGCAAGCGAGAAAAAGGGGAAGAACCGAATCGACGACGGCGTCCACTACGAACACAAAGTAATGGTGAGACTTTCCGCCCCCCGTGAACCCTCGTACCGCTGCTCGTATCGTTACCTTGATCTCGTGCGCTTCGAGCTCATACTCGGGGTTTTGCTGTTTCTCGTAAGTGGCACTCAAGTTTTTCAGCGAAAAGTAGCTGATGCCGACCAGGAAGGCGTAGGGCATTGCCACGAGCGCTGGGTACAGTGCCGACGACGAGTCGATGCCCAGAGGACTGTCAAAGTCCTTTCCTCCCCGGAGAATTCTCATCCCAGCGATGACGACGAAGAGAGCCATAAGGGTAGCAAGTTTCCGCCATGGTACGGCTGCCTGCGGCTCCTTCTCGGGTGTCGAGGTCTTCTCGATCCCAAGGAGAGAGGTGGACTCGGATGACACACAACACTGCCAGTGCTCCTTTTGGCGAGCACCGATGGCTTTCTGCAGGGTTCGTGTGCCCGTGAGACTCAGCACGAGAACCAACAGCACGCACAGGAGCCAAGTTGGCAGGACGGTGTTGAGGTACGTCCCGCATGTTGCCCCCACTAAACACACCACCAAAGTGAAAATTGTCGTCAGAACCAAAATCATTTCGACGAAAGTCTTTGAAAAAAGGGCAACGGACACAAGAGAAGCGGCTGCATCACGAGGATGACTTCCCAGTCGATGAGCGGTGTGGTCGAGTCGTCCCGGGTGCGACGCAAGTTCAGGAAAAGGTTGCCGAAAGCTGCGGACACACAACACGGACTCAGTCACTTGGACAATAACTTTTCAGCAGTGAGGCGTATCCAATACCTCCTCCAAGGATCGTGACGCTGGAGAGAGGGATAGCCGTCTGCGAGATACCACGTAGTCAGTTTACAGATTGACTGATGCCCTCGATGCAAGTCGGTCGCACCTTGGCGCTGAGACCGCACACCAAAATGTAAATGGGGTCTAGTACGCCTCCGCCGCCTGTGCCTCCTCCAGCAGCGACGAAGATGACCAGCGCTGCGAGCGCAATGCCGAAGACCTCGCGCTGCGCCAGCGACACCGTCTCGTCGAGTTCTGGGATCACTGCTTCATCCGCTGGCGACAAAGTGGACACTCCCGGCTCGCTGCGCAATGTTTGCGCGCTGGCTGTCACCAGTGTCAGAGCTGTCCAGACCAGCAGGATGCCGCCTGATTGCAATCCAAGTCGCTGGTGCATCGTGTAGATCGGATTGCGTTGTGAACGCGAAACCAACTGCGCGCGGCGGCTGGACCGGAATTGGCGCCGCACTATATGGGATCGCGCAGTCGTTGCAGCAGCAAGAGGAATCTTCCCATCTACTCGCACGTGTCCAATCATAACCAGCAACGGGGCCAGCTCACGAGCACTCGAATGCCCAGATCATTGCTCACTGCAAGCCGAGTGTCGCTTGGAGATTTTCGGGCAGAAATGGGCGAACCTGACAATCCATCGCCGTGTTCGCGCTCACTTCAACCTTGACTATCCGATATCGGGTCCGGTGGACGGTGGCGTTGCTCTCGTAATGTATTCGGATTCACGAAACGCTCTCTGTCCTGCAGAGCCATCGTTTTCCTTTAGAGCTCTATGCTGCTGGCGATTGCCGACCTCCCACTCGAGGTACTTTTTTTTGGCCTGGAGACTCTTGCACAGGACGAATTCTGGGTTGGTAAGAGTTATTAATACTTCTACACTGCATCGCAAGAGCCATAGTAAAAGCTGACACACTTGGTATTGGTACTGTACTAATCTTCTGCCGACGGTAAATGTCGAGAATCAGGTTTTCAATCGTGATCGAGGATATCGAAGGGAAGTGAGTTGTTTACTTGTTGAATCCTGGAAGGAGTAAGGCGAAAAGCACTAAGAGGATATCAGAAAGATTTATCTGTGCAACGCCTAATTAACTTTTATGGATGAACTATAGTACAGTTGCGAACTCGGACACTCGAGCGGCTCGAGACAAGCTTTCACATGTAGAACATGGGCTGGTAATAGAGTGCTCGCCGTTGATCGCCAATCGTGGCGTAGTGTACTGGGCCAAAAGTCGAGAGTTGTTGGATAGGTCCAAGCCCCGGGAACCTCCGCTGCCACAGACTAGCGCCGTTGAATCCCATGGCCGTCACTTGCTTGGCCACCTCGGTCATGTGCTGCCTTTGCTGCACGTCCTCGTCAGAAGACGGTTCAACTGGAAGCTGCGGTGGCTCCTCCTTCGAGACTTTGAATTGCAGCTGATCCGGTTCGTAAGCCGGAGCCTTCTCCCCCACCGGCTCCTCCGGTTCGTCGTAGAAGGCCTCGGGCGACGACGAAAAGTCGAAGGCGTTGAAGCCCAGGTGCATCTCGGTGCCGGCCGACTTGGGCCAGTAGCCGTCCTCGAACTGGCTGCACAGCCGATCCCGCTGCTGCTTCTGCCGCCAATTGGCCGAGATCTTGCGCGTGCGGCCTTCGTCCTCGTCGAGGGCCTCGACCTTGGGCGATAGTGACAGCGCTGCAGGCTCGCGACAAAGGCGGCGGTGGCGAGCGCGAAACCGCTCGACCTCGGAGGCCGATCGTCTGGTTTTGGGGGCGTTAGACGCCGGCTCAAGCGCCTTGAACTGGAACATGGCACGGCAGGTCTCTCGAACGCTTGTGGGGTGCGCTGAAATTTGGGGAATGAGGGCGGACGAGCAATGCGGCGATGATTCCGGTCCGTCCACGTTGAAGTGTGACAGGGCTAGCTTTTCGGCCAATCACGATGGGGTGCAGTGAAGCGTCAGTTCAGCGTTGCAGCCGCATTGACGAGCGCTTGCATTGATGGCGGCTGTTAGCAGCGCTCGGGTGACGTCGGGGTGTGAGCCTGCCTGTCCCCCAACAGAGGCATTGGAGTGACAGGCATTGGCCCCATGAACCACCTCCATCGACAGGCCTGCTCAGACCGAGGTGTTGTGCAGTCCAGTGCGCACGAGTCGCACCGGCGCGAACCGCATAGATCAGTCATAAACAGAGTGGTGACTGTGCCGCTGGTGAAGCAGCGATTGGCCTCTCCAGCGCTGGGTCGATGGCACAGCGGCTGGTTGCCCGAAAGTGCTCGCAATAAGACTGCCTTCCGCGGCAAAGATCGCCCCGGCGACGGCTTATAGCGCATGGATCTGCCTTTGTTTGCTGTTTTTAAACCATTGAAATGGTGGCTTTGCTCACTGAGCAGTGCTGCTGTTGTACTGCTGTAGCTGACGGAGGCAAATTCGAAGCAGTTGATAGCAGCGCCCAGTGATTGGTGGAAATAGGGATGATTACTATTTGAGAGGATTAGTGTGAAACGAGGGTGATTGTTCATTGAAAAGATTACTTTGGGCCACGTTGAAGTTGACGGCCCATCATAGGATGCGTAAGCTTGAGATGCCGAGCGCCGCGTCGTGCTGCTCCACGCGCGGGAACAGCTCAGCTCGCATGACCTCGTCCAGCGCGCCTAACGCCCGGTTTGCGTGGAACACCACCACGCGGTCCCGGTCGACGCGCGCCACGTGCTTGAGCGTGTGGTACAGCGGCGAGAGCTGGTCTGGCATGAGTTCCAGCATCTTCCACCCAAGCAACTCCACGAGGTACCGCAGAACGAACACGGCTCCACGACGCACGGCCACCACGCGCTGCTGCTCCTCCTCCTCTCGGTGCTGACGCAGCTTTTGCTGCTCGTCACTCTCATTATCGCTAGCCGGTCGGCGCTTGACTGCAAGCTCGAGCTCCATTTGAAGAACACCAAAGACGCAGGTTAGGATATCAAGCAGGAACGGCTGCAGTCCCCACTGCAAAAGCGCGCAAATCTCTGCAAGATTTGACAGACAGCTTGCTCTCAGGGTAGCGGCCGCAAGGAGTTTCTGCTCACTCTCTGGTTCGTCGGCTGACTGCGCCGTTTCTTCTACCTTGGAGCCCGGGCTTTCAACTTCCTGAATAAGCTGGACCCGCTTGCTTGCCTCTTGTTGCATGCGCTTCACGTGCTTTCTCTGCGAAGGAGGTGGACGGATGCAGTCCAAGTACGCGTATACAAACAGCTTGCCGTACTTGGGGAGTGTCTCGCCGCAACGCTTTGCAGAGAACAATAGTGCCTCACTAAGTTTGATGCGAGACTCGAGCGAGTTACTCGAGTCGAGCAGTGCCTTCACCAAAGCGGGAATGGCAACATCGGTGTGGGCATCTGCCAATGCAGCCAGACCCTGGATGGCTGCAAGAAAGACGTAGCTCTCGGAGTCGTATAGATGAAGAAGAAAGACGCGAGCTAAAGCATGCACCCGCGGTGTCCACTCTGCGTCTTGTGCATGAGTATGACTCCGACGGACAAGCTTTGTCAGTTTGACAACACCACGTGCACGCAGTGGCACCAACTCACTTGAGAGATCTTGTTCAGCCTCCCGAAGCACGTCCTCAAAGCTTTTCTCACCCTCTATCGTTGTACTCGTACGAGTAGTTTCCGCCGCACCACGGCTTAGTATGTGCGCGCGCGCATTGCTGGAAAGTTCAGCGACTTCAGGCCGCGGATGACGAGACAATACTTCCAACACCGGTAGCATTGCACGTAGCTGCTGCTCCTCCGAGTCGCTACGATGGGACGAGCCAGCCTCCAAAATGGTCATTATTACGCCCAGACATATCGTTAGGATCTCATCGCCCTCTTCCTCTTCTTCCGCATCTTCAGATGGCATAGTGTTCCCTTCCTGCTGCTCTTTATCCACAAGCTTCATCGCAGGCGTGTTGTAAGTCTCCAATACTGTTCCGATGCATTGCAATACCGTAGCGGCGCTGCGCAACACAGACGGTCCTAAGCACTCGATAAGCGCCAGCAACAGCGTCAGTACCATTTCAATACCTTCAGCACTCGTCGGATTTTTCATAGACTCGTATAACGCCAGAGGCGACGCTGCATCTTCCTTTTTATCAATCAAAGTGAGGCCCTCACTTCCGCCGTGTTTTCGCACCTGCATATATGTGAGCAGGAGGGACGAAAAGAGATCGCCCATCACTTCTGACTTTTCGAGCTCCTTGTCGCCCAGAAGCTCCACCAGCGGCATTATCAACACCTTCAACGAGTCGGTGGCATCTTCTTCATCTGCCGCCAAATTAGACCCCTGTACAAGACGAAGCGAAATTCCGCCACCACCTCCAGCACAGAACTGCCGTAGTGGCCTCCACGATTCTTGGTTATACTTTCTTTGGTATCCACATGCTGTCAGCGTAGGCTGAAGCGGCAATGCGACGGGTAGCACGGCCACTTGCAAAAGCAACGACGCACTCGAACATGATCGGATCCATACACTAAGAAGCGCACGCAGTGGTGTCGCCAGAAAACTCTTGCTGGTTGCCGCGAACGCGTACATATGCAGAAGTGGGCGCACTAATGGAGCGAAGGCCTGTAGAAAACGCTGGGAAGGGGGTGGGCCGCACAGGAGTAGCCGCGCAATCTCGACACAACGCGTCAACGCAGCCTCGTCATTTATCTCCCCGGATGGAGTAGGAGCATCCACCCGGCTATCCTCATAAATTAACAACGGGTGGAACAGCTTTGCCAAGATCTGCGTGTCGAATAGCACTGGATGGCGTGTCGCGAGCTGATCCGCCAGCAGTGCTGCCATTTCACCCAGCAGCTTGCTGCTAGTGTTTCCTTTTTCAGGAGTCACCGCCGCAAGCAATAGCCCACGCACCTGGGTGCATAGAGCCCTCACATACTTTTCCGGGTCTTCACCGCTGGGGCACTGGCAGATGAGAGTCGCAACCTGCATTCTAGCTTGCGTGTTTCCCTCGTCCACAGCTCCAAGCAGCATCTCGATTGTAGCCACGATACCTCCATCTTCCATTAGCAAGCGTGACAGCAAGTTCCCACACCGCGCCTTGAACCGCTGACCGATAGCCTGTTCACTCGCAGCAGGAGTTGCCTGCCCCAGAGCTGCGCGCAGACTACTCATACTCATCCGCAGCGGCAGCACACGCAGCACCATCTCTCTCAGTCGAATGAATTCCGTCTGCACAGGCGTCGGCGTCTGTGTATCCATCATAACCTCTCCATACACTAGGAGAACTAGCAACTCCACCACGTACTTGGGTAGCAGAATCGGCTGGAACTGCGGCAGCGACAGCAGCTGCAACAACGCCTGCGTAATATGCAACAGCTCATTCGACGTCTCTTCACTCGTCCTCTGGCCGTCCAGTACAACTCTGCTATACCCTCGGTAGCCCCACATCAGCACGTCCTTGGAAACTGTACGCACCAGACACAACAACACACATCAGTTCCCCACTCTACCTCTATTTAGACTCTCCCTCCTTACTCTCCAAAGTGCGTGTAGGTCTCCTCTTCTCAACGGGCATCAACACCCCAGCGACCACGCGAGGGTACGCCCCCCAGCAGAACAGCAGCTCCACTGCTGCCTGCAGAACGGAATAGTCGCGCAGACTCAGCAGCCCCACAGGCGCCTTGGGCTTCTCCGCTTGCTGAGACGTCTGCAGGCCCATTTTCTTCCTCTCTTGGGCCTCGAGGGCCTCCAGGCGCGTCATACACAGACACAATTTCTGGAAAATGGGCACCAGGCCGCGTCGCCACGCTTCGTCGTGCCATTGCGAGCTGTCCTGCGACGCGCACAACACGCGCACGGCCTCCACGACGTCGCGGTGGACGTCCACGGGGTCCTCCGTCTTCTTGATGTCCCGCAGAGCGCTCACGAAGACGCGCAGCGAGCGCATGAGCGTCTGCTGCTGCTTCGCCTCGACGTCCATCCTTTGACTAGTAAAATATGACAATAGCGGGCGGGGTTACGCAAACTTTGGAAAAACAATATTTGTATTGAGGTTCGGGTGGGATTTTTAGTTTGGGGGACGTCCACACAGACATTGTGTCCACCTGTGTCTACGAGTGTTTGAGCACGAGCAGCACCGTCATGATGAATATCATGACGAGCAGCAGGCCGATGCACTTCATGGGACGACCGTTCTTCTGCGTCTCCTCGGCCTTCTCGAGCTCCTCGATGCCCTTCTCGGTCTGCTCCACCACCTGCTCCATGTTGTAGTCGATGCGGTCAAGGATCGTGCCCTGGTCGATCACGAGCACCGCGAGCTCCTTAAATATTGTAGCCAGCTCTGTGATGGACGTGGCGATGCGTTGGATCTCCTGGTCGCGCTCGTTAATAACGTCCTCGGCGATTTCCACCTCCGTGACCTGAGCCTGTGTGAATCCCTGTATCCGCAAGCAAGGAAACGAGCAAAAAGGAGAGATCGTTAGACTACCCAATCATTATTACAGCCCACAGATTCCAGACACTCACCGTGTCAGCCCCTCCGCGCCGTTTCTGCTTGGCCTCATTTTCTGCGAGGAAGTCAAACTCTACCGGGCCCTCCTTCTGGTTCTTTACACGCGCGAGGTACGTCTTTTGCGATTTCCGGAAGTCTCCCGACAGCGTCTGAAGTTGCGTCGCCAACGCCCTGCTCATCACGAAGACGATGACATCCAACAAAATATCTCATCAGCAATAATGACCCCTCGTCTTGGCACGCCACGCCACACAAACCCACGCACCGCTGTACATTCTGCCTAGTCTTCGCGTCCGCGGCTGAGAATTCGCCGTTCCTGTCGCTCTGCGCCATCCGCCGCAGCCCCTTCTCGGCGCTGCGGAACTCGTCCGTGATCTCCTGCGTGACGTGGTCGATCTCCTGCTCGTATTTAGACTCGGACCCGTCGAAGCGCACCATCAGGCGACTCGTGTGCAGCTTGTTCAGCTTCTCCACTGCAACAACGACAACAACAGCAGCAGCAGCAACAAAGGGCAACCGTCAGACCTCCTTCTCCTTCTCTTTCTCTCTCTGACGCGCCACGTACTCATCTCCTTGATGCGCGCCACGTGCTGGTTGGTGCCGTTCACGACGTCCACCCAGCCGGGGGCGATGGCGACGCTGGTGGCCTCCTGCTCCGCGCTCTTCATGAGCGCGTTGCCCTCCTCGCGGTGGCTCACGATGTTCTTGCGCCGCAGCACCTTGGCCTTCTCATCCGCGCGCAGCTGCAGGAAAGACCGCGTCAAGTCTCGCGTCGCCATGGCTCTCTCTCTCTGTATCTCTCTGCGCCTTCTCCCTGTTCCCTAGGCGCCTTGTTCTCTATTCGCTGCGCTCTTATTCCAAGCAGGACACACGCAGACCCGCTTCAAGCTGCCACCTGCGCTCGCCTTCCCTTACACTGGCTGAATTTTTAGTGTATTGCTGTATTTTTAGCGGACACTTTTCTTGTATCAGTGGTGTGGCGCACACGATATGGACCCAGGTACAGTAATGGATACAGATCGGGTGTGGTTGAAGTGCGTTGCGGATGGGGTCAGCTCAGTCCCCAATCTCCCCAGTCGCAGGCAGGCAGCCAGAACGATGAGGACGCTGCAACTAATCTCCTGCATTGCATTATTGGCTGCAGCTCTAAGCTCGACTGCAGTCTCCGGCCGCGTCATCCCGCTGGACCGGTGGACGTTCCGCTCGGCCAACGGCTCGGTGCAAGTTGACAACGCGACGGTGCCGGGCACCGCCCACGTCCACCTGATGGCGGCGGGGCTGCTGGACGATCCGTACTACCGCTTCAATGAGCGAGAGTACCAGTGGGTGGCAACGGAGACGTGGACGTACGAGATGCAGGTGACGCTGTCCGGAGACGCTGACAGCACCAAGGCGACGCTTGTGTTCGAGACGCTGGACGGCGTGGCGCGGGTGACGGTCAATGGGGAGCAGTTAGCGACGACGGCCAACTCCTTTGTGCCCTACAGACTCAACGTCGGAGCAGTGCTGGTAGCGGGGGTGAACCACATCCAGGTCGTGTTTGAGCCCGTGACGCAGTACGCCAGACAGCAGGCCGAGCAATACCCGTACTTCGTCCCGGCGACTCAGAACTTCAATACGTGGACGGAGCCCACGCGCCGGTCATTCGTCCGCAAGGCGGGATCGGACTTTGGATGGGACTGGGGGCCGGCGTACGTGACGTCGGGCATTGCAGGGCTGGCGTATATTGAGCTCGAAGAGCCGGTGGTGAAGCTCAAGGACTTGCACGTGGTGCAGGCATTTCCTGGTGGCAATAATGATCTTTCGGTTGTGGATGTCACTGTCAGCGTGACGTTAGATGGAGCAAATACAAGACATGAGAACGTCACATTCGACTTGTTCGTGAACGAGAAGAAGGAGGCGACGCTCTCTACGACGGTGCAGGAGGATTGGCGAGAAGATGCGGCGATAGAACTATCGTAAGGAGCGCGACTACTGGTAGATGTTGTTCCTTTGAGTATTGGACAACGAACTTATGTACTTATTATGCGTCTGATGCAGGTTTCGGCTCGAGAACCCGAGGCTGTGGTGGCCTGCCGGGTATGGCGAGGCCTACCTGTACGACATACGTGTGAATGCTTGGAGCGCGGGGTTCAACTCGTCTCTTTTGCACAAGAGCGGCATTCGCCACGTGGAACTCGTTCAGGATGACACAAATGCTGGCAACGTGACCGGAAAGACTTTCTACTTCAAACTTAATCATGTCCCTATCTTCATCAAAGGTGCGAACTGGATCCCCACCGATTCATTTCCTACGCGTGTCAAGGCGTCTACAGTGCGACACTTGCTGGAGAGCGTGCATGCTGCAAACATGAACATGGTAAGCTACTTCAAAATGCATATTTCCTGTGTTCTCGATGATACAAATGTTTTTGTGCTCTTCAGATTCGGGTCTGGGGTGGTGGCCGATATGAATCCGACTTATTTTATGCCGAGTGCGATCGACTGGGTATCCTAGTATGGCAGGAGCTCATGTTTGCTTGCGGAATGTACCCTCGTGACACCGCGTTCCTCGAGAATGCGCTGAAGGAGGTGGCATTTCAAGTCGCCCGGCTTCGTAAGTACACCAGCATCGCAATCTGGGGCGGGAACAACGAGAACGAAAACATGATGGAGCAGTTCGTCGAGGCCCCCATATTTCCGCCAGGAACGACCTTCAACCGCGATATTGCAGTAGCAGACTTCACCAAGCTCTTCGTGGATCTGATTCATCCTGCCATCGTTGCGATGGACTCAACTCGTCCATTCGTCGACACGTCTCCGTCAAATGGGCTGTATTCGGTTGATCCTTACGTTAAGCGATGGGGTCATACGAACGGAGTTGCATTTGGGTGAGTTTGAATTACTTTAACGTTTAGGGTCTGGCCGGCAGCTAATCCACGTGTATATTTTGTTTCCTGCAGTGATGTCCACTTCTATGACTACAACAATGACTGCCAAGACTACAAAATGTACCCGCGCGCTCGCTTCATTTCCGAGTTTGGCTTTCAAAGCTGGCCTTCAGCAGCTTCTCTTCGCGATGTGAGCTCAAAGAAGGACTGGGAGTATTTTCAATCATTTTGGCAGTTCCTGAAGTATCGTGAGCGGCATGAGAACGGCACGACTCAGATGCTTACCCAGCTCAAGCGCCGCTTTCACGTCCCATTCCCCTTTGACAATGAAAAGTGGCTTGGAGATAAATCTAAGGCTCGTGTCGAAGGCGATGAAACCTTCGGGTTCAGCATCAGCAAACGGATCGAGTCGTATCTCTACCTGACGCAGATTCAGCAGTCGCTTTGCTACCAAACCGCCATCCAGACGTGGCGCCGCGGGAAGAATCCCGAGCTCGGCATGACGATGGGCATTTTGTACTGGCAGCTGAACGACATTTGGCAAGGCAGCAGTTGGTCGAGCATCGAGTACTCCGGTCGGTGGAAGAGCTTGCACTACGTGGCAAAGCGAGAGTTTGCTCCTTTTATCATTTCAATTCACAAACGCGACGACGGCAACTCCCTCCAAGTGTACGGCGTGAGCGACGTGAACGCAGCTTTGAAGTTGGACGTCACGTACGAGCTCCGAAGAACCAAGTGCGGTAGCCTCGTGAAGTCAATCAGCCGCCAAGCTATCCCCATCGCAGCACTGGTACGTTCGGTAACTGTAACACGAATGATGCTGTTGTCGTGTGGGCAGCTCAAGCTAACATCATTGGTGTGGATTCTCAGGAGAGCCGCTCGATCGAGGAGCTGGACGTGGACGCATTTTTGGAGCACGAAGCCACGTCCTGCCACCGACGATCGTGCTTCCTGCACGTCCGCTGCGTAGCAACGAGCGTCGCTACATCTGAAGAGGTGGGGGGCTGCGAGGGCACGCACCAGTTATTGGCGCCGTTCAAGCGCCTGAACTTGGGCTGGGGCGAGGTGGCCGCTCGGTCCGTGGTCAAGTCCGAGGCGGGCAACGGCGTCGTGTTCAGCGTGGAGCTTGCATCAACGGACTTCGTGGCGCTGTTCGTGGAGGTGGACGCGCCTGGAGTGCTGGGCCACTGGAGCTCCAACTCGTTCCTGATGCTGGCCAACGAGACCAGGACGCTCAACTTCACGGTGTCCGATGGGGAGGAGACGAGGAAAAAGCTGTCGGCCGACGCATTCTCCCGCTTGATCACGGTGCGTTGGCTTCAGAAGAGCTACGACAACTCGATTACGGACGCGATGGTGCAGTAGATCGGCGTATGTACTTCGAAGTATAGCATCAATGTCAATGCTTGCTCCTGCAGTGTGCAAGTGCTAGTGCTAGTTTTCTGTTCGTTTTCGCTTCAAGTCCAGCGTGTGACTTGGATTCACTATGTGACAGAGTCAGAACAAGGATTTTGCCAAATGATGGCACTATCGACAGAAGGCGGCAATGCCGCTGTAAGAGCTCATAGTGTTGTTTGCGAGCAGCTTCGGATTGGTCACAAAAACGATCCAAATACGCATAACAATTCCGATCATTTCAACATGCGCGCAATCGCTTTATGGCTACATTTGTCAATACCGGTATGTAGAGGTTCATTCGGTGCCTACAGAACGAGGAATGGCAGGGAACTATTCCGAATATTGCGATTATTCCGAATACGGGTTCGCGCAACCAACACTAAGAGCTCAGATACCGTTGCGCCGAAGTGCGGCCCTGACGTAGAGCAGAAGCTTCTCAATCCACATTGCACATGCATTACATGTATCAACGCTCACGGTTGCGACGGGCTAACGTAGCCCACGACCCAGAGAGAAAACATTTGCCCAACAGCCCACTTTTCGTCAGCCAGTCGATAGTACCACCATTTGACATCTTGGCATAGTTATCAGAGTTGTCCAACGCCGGTCTGGCCAAAACGACACAAAAGAAGCTCGACGCTTTGCTACCTGAGCCATTTCTCATCTGCAGCTATGGCCGACACGTCTGTCACCGAGCGCCGCGAGCAGCTCCGCCACCTGAACGACTCGCTGGTCAGCGGCTCGCTGTCCCGCCAGGAGTTCGACGAGCTGCTGCCATTCGTGGCGTCCCAACCG
>JAHQIV010000968.1:0-14688 GCA_030463285.1 Phytophthora europaea
TCGAGTTCGAGCCGCTGCGCTGGAAGGCGCTGCAGGTGGCGTCGGCCGGGCCCGGGGCCTTCCTCAGTCAGCTGGCGGTGCTCACGCAGCTCACGACCGAGCTGGCCAAGCACGGAATCAGTGTCTTCCAGATTTCCACCTACCAATCTGACTATGGTGAGCTTGAAAAAAAAGAAAGGTAAATCAGAACGTGCTAGATTAGTTGTTTCTGATTTGGTTGTGGCAGTGCTGGTGAAGGTGGAGGACTTGGATGCGGCTATTGGGTGTTTGCAGAGCTTCTGCTCCATTGAGATGGAGAGTGGGGAGCAGCTGAGCGTGGCAAGTGGCGCAGATGAACAGGAACAAGAAGCAGAGCAGAAGGAAGAGTCCGTGGAGGTGCATCAACACCCGCTCAGTGTGCCGGACGTGAAGCTGCACCTCGTGCAGTTGAACCGCACGTTTGTGCGGAGGCATCTGTACTCGTTGGTGGAGTTGCTGTTCAAGCCGACGCAGCTGGAGGAGGAAAGATTCTTGAGCTACTCGGAGACGGGGGACGACATTTCGGTCGTGACGAGCGACGATAACTTCCTGGACGAGGCGAGGACGCTCATGGAGCAGGGAGACCAGGGAGTGCTCGTGTCGCCAGATTTCTGGAGGCCCGTGCAGATTGGGAACACCAAGCTCGGCTTTGCGGAGACGGGCATTGTAGCTGGTCAGACGCGCGTGCTCGTCAACGCCGGCACCACAGTGTTTTACCTTAGCACCTACGCGACGGTATGTGAACCGTCTTCCGGTGCTGGTTAAGTTTTTTTTTCGCTTTGAACTAACTTTTTTTCTGTCGGTGATTGCTTTTTGTAGGACTTCATGCTGATCAAGGAAGATGAATGGGATGACGCACTGCCAATCTTGCGAGACCACTTCCGTCTCATTGAGGGCGCCTTCGCGCCGTTGACTGCCTGAGTTAGAGAGCAGGGTAGTATTTATGACAGGCAGACTGACAGGAGTTGAGAAAGCAGAATTGCGGCCATAACCAGCACCAAAAACCATTTTTTCGGGAGTAAGACTGGGGTGCTCTGTATATATTTGCGTAGGTTTGTTCAGATCATGCTTGCAATGCTTCGTAGGCATTGGCTGTACTGGCACTAAGTAACTGCATCTCGAACGGCACACGTCCGTGGTCTGCTGTGGTATGGGCGTGGGAAAGCGCCACATTACCAGTGTTAGCAAGCTGCAGTGACGCGAGGAAAAGCCGACAGACTTCGAATTGACTCTTGCCCACCACCAGAGTCTCAAACGGCACTGTTTCATGCTCGTCTTCGTCGTCTGAAACAGGCTCCAATCTAGCACGCTTGTTCTTGTCGCGCTTCGTAGTTCTGCTGTGCTTGTCGAGACTGCTGTTCTTCTTTTCCTCCTCCAAACGCCCGATAATTTCACGACCGTAGTGATGAATGTCGAACGGCGGGTGGGCGTCTTGCTGCTTGAGCAGTGGTGTCAACTTCTCCTGCCAGTCGCTAACCTGCTTGCTCAGATCGGTCTCGCGCACGTACTTCTCGGTACCGGACATGAAGGAAGCCAAGTGCTGCCTGCAGACCTCTTCGTAACTAAGAGGGCCCCCGTCACTGCCAGCAGCAGCGGAAGCAGCCTCATACGAGCCCATCGGGTCGTCCATGTCGTTTCCTTGATCCCAGTCGCCACCATCAAAGCCATCTTCGTAGTCATTATCGTCTGCGTTATCCTCGTCTTCATCGTTATTGCCGTTAGCATCATTCCGGAAAGCCAGGTCAAGTCGTGCCGTAGCGGTAGATAGTGTCAGCGCCTGCATCTGTTCATTTCCATCCGCTTCCTCCTCCTCCATGGCCTGCTCACGCAGCAACATTGCTTGCGCACTCTGTTTCTCCCGAGCTTCACAGCGACGCATGATACTGCGCCATTTAGCTTCACGTTGCCAAAGCGCATCGCAAGTCTTGACAAGCAGTGGCGCCCGACAAAATGTGCGCTTGCAGGTTTTTTCGAGCGGGTTTTCACTTCCCGTCTTGGTCCAGACCCACGATGCCCACTGCGGCCCATTCGATCCCATGAAGAAGCGATCCTGGAACGCAGGGTCAGAGAGACCGCCCTGCTCGGCATCATCGTCCACACCCACAGCACCTTCCTTGTTGCTGAGAGCCGCCTGGCCTGCCTTCTTCTTCTTGTACGCTGGCACGCGCGGATACGACCGCCCCTTTTTGAATGGTCGAGCCACCGACGTACTAGCATCATAAGCATCTAGAGGCGCCCACGGATCCTTTTCACCTGCTGGCAACGCCGCTGTCGAGCGCGTAGCAGGACGAGACGGTTCTTTAGTAGGGGGCTCTTCCTGCTGTTCGTCATTGACTGTGTCATCCATCGGAGCGTCCTGCACGGGCTCTCCACCATCATACTCGTAATCCGGTTGTTCATCAAATGCGTTGTCATTCGCGTCCTCGTCCTCATTGTCGTCCATATCATCAAAGTTCAACGCCATGGACGGGTTGTCTCCATCCGCAGCGACCCACATACCTCCCTGTCGTCCGGGCGTCTCGCCAAACGCAAGCGGATGATCCCCGGCCGCCCTCTGCTTCGCTCCGAGATACTTCTTACTCGCCTCATCCAGCAGCAACACTCCGCTGGCATGCAAGTTGCACGACAGCAGCTTGAACGTCTCTCCGTGGTCGCGTTCATCGGGCACGAGCGAGCCCATGAGTGCAATGGACGCCTGGATATTGTTCTTGCTCCTGTTGAGCGCCGCCGCCTCCTTCCTCTTCCTTCGTCTATCGCTCTCCGTCTCCTCATCCTCCTGCTTGGCCCTCTTAAGAGTGATATGGTTGGGTCTGGCCTCCTCCAGCTCGTCGTAGAGCGGCAGCGGGTTGTTGAAGACGCTGGCACCGGCGTCTCCGTCGTCGTCGTCGTCCTCCATCGTCTCCCCATTGTCTGCGCTCTGCTGCTTCTGGCTCTGCCTGTCGTCCTGCTGCTTGGACAGGTGCCCCAGCGTCTGGTACACGAGCGCGTGCAGGTACTCGACCTTGCGGCTGTAGATGACGCTCGTGCCCTGGATCAGCAGCGCCGCCTCGGCGAAGTTCATGACGCCGGGGCCGTCCCCGTCGCGCGCGATGCTGGCGCCGTCGTCCGGGTCGAACGCGATGGTCAGGTGCTCGAGCTTGTCCATGTATTCCTCGAGCTCCGAGGCCAGGTCGATGTTCCAGTTCTTGCTCAGGTCCCTGGGGGAGGAGGCGGCGCGGAGGTTAGAGAGAGGTAGGGGATGGAGGAGCAGGGGCAGTAGAAGGAGGAGATGGACACGCACCGGATGGGCTGCAGCAGGTGCTGCAGACGTCCCTCGCTCATGGCGTCGGAAGGTGACGGAGGTGCGCGATGCAATTGATGTGAGTTTTTGATTGGAAAGACGCGGGCAGTTTGAATTTGACAGGTGACGCGAAGGTTACGGGAATGTATGTGACATTTGTACTCGCTTGTCATCTTTGTAGTTGCTGGTAAAGTTTTCTACTGTTTTGGGTTAATACAGACCGATCTGTTTGGGTGATGTGTCACTGGGGATATTGAAGGCAACTTCAAAAGTCAGTAGATTAGTTCCTTTACGGCAAGCTGCTTATCTCCTTCTGTCTGCCTAGCCCTTCTTCCTCTTGGAACTTTCCTTCTCCTACTCATTCACGGATTTTCCTGCGAGTCGCGAGCCATCTTTCTAGCTTGTCTCAACATTTCCCCCATGGTGGCCGGCTCATATGGCTTGATCCGACACATGCGAATTCGTTCTTGGTAGACATCCTTGTCGATCACTAACACCCCATCACTTCGAACACTGGCCACCCGATAGGGTCCATCATAAAGTTGCTGCAGCTTCGGTGCTCGGGGGTTGCTGCGTGAGACCATGACAAGGTCCTCGGGCAAATACTCGTGTTCCACGCGAGCTTGGTTTTCCTTTTCTGCTGCTTGCTTCACTTGACGTTCGTTTCTCTGCTGCTGCTGTTCCCAATTCACTTGGACCAGTAAATTAAAGAGTGTGGTGAGGTGCGGGCAACTTCCCAGCGTCCTGAACAAACCTTGAGCAAACTTGAATCGCCAGACTTCGGCTCTAAGCTCAGAGAGGCTCAGAGTCTTACAGTATCAGCTAACAACTATCAGCTGGACTCGACGAAGACTCGACCGAGACCTCCAAGCTCGAACTCTTGGTCCGACGCGGCGTGTGCGCGTCGCTTGCGATCCCCTTGACGGTTCTTGCTGGGGCTACGCTTTGGGCCCAGACGTCAGCCAGCCACGCCAACCTTGTTCCTAGTCCAGTCGTCTCCAGATGTCTCCAAACGAAGCCGGCTCCCCGCTCAACAGGTCTTCGTCTGCACGTGTCTTGACCCAATCTGCCCCGGGTTTTCTTCAATGTAGACACGATACTCCACAATACACTCCACACACAACTTGTCTGCTTCCTCCAAGACCACAGACCTGGTCTCCCTTGCTTCTTCATTTCCTCCGAGCGGCTCCAGCTGAGAGCCGCGTACACAGGTCTTCACTCGCCCCCCGACCTAGGATGGCTCCGAGAATTGGCTCGGGTTGAGCCTGTCTTGATCCAGGGTTCTCGCCTTCTGCGCACCACGTCTTGACGTAGACGACACGGACGAGCTGAGAACCACTATCCCAGGCTCAGCGCCACACGAAATACACCCAACAGCTCTGAGAACCACTATCCCAGGCGCTGCTCTGCCGAAACCTCAGAGTAGATCACCTTCTACCCGGAAATATGAAATACACGCTGGGTACAGCCGCCTCGTTCGGCTTGCCGATGCGTAACGAAATGAAATAGTCAAATAGGCACCCCCTCACACCGAGGTACACCCAAATGGTCTATATGGGGCTTGAGGTTTGTTGGAGTCTCCTCAGCCACCCTTTTCGACAGGTACACACGTACTCCTGCGGCCTTCGGGGCAAATTCGATTATGATTAATACTTTACACATGCAAACAAAGACCTATCAAGGGGGGGGGCGCTCAGCGTCGTTCGGAACGCACCCAAACAAAGGCGGAAAGATCGTCTTACGAGCTGCCTGCAAGCCAACGGTGAGCGGCGCTTCAACATGAGTCTAGCCAATGACTGGCCGAGCTCGGATAAGTCCAGCGACGTCAGGCAATGACTCAGCGATGCTTCAGCGATGAGTGGCGGATCCCAGGTCTCTCATTGGCTGGCCGAGGTAAGCAATCAGGGTGCGTCGGATTGTGCCACAGCTGATTTATGTCTGTCATCACTTGATGACGCGACCCTCCAGCGTGCGACAACTTTTCGGGCATCCGTCGGCGACTAGCCAAGACCCCCTGGGCTCATGTAATATCGATACTGAGACCTTCGAAGTCAGCGTCCACTTCCGTTGAGACCCCAAACTGTCCGCTGAGACTCAAGATGACTTGCTGAGCTCGTGCGCACAACCCTGTGATATCCGAGCTCCATCATGGCCAATCGAGACGTTCCTCACTGAGACTCACCATCTTCCAGATCATGACTTCTGAGCTCGGTGAATCACTGCTGACGTTGCTTGAGCTCAGCCATACTTGACCTGGGCACTTCGAGCTGAGCGCGGATACTATTGACATCACCACTCTTGAGTTCAGCGAAAACCCATCGAAGCAGGGCGAGCTCAGCCCCACGTGGTTCGCGGGCTCCCAGAGTCCATCAGGTTCGGGGTGTCTCCGCTCGATGCCCACTGCAGGGCTATCTTCAGCACAGCTTGGTCGTCCCATACTCAGCTCCAAATATCCGTACTACGCAGTCAGAGACCACTCACGTACGCTCGGAAAGTAACTGTCGGCTCTGGGCTGCACCCCCATATTTCAACCGGCAACCGGGTACGTACTCCGAACCGGTTGAAGTCAGCACAACCATCGTTGGGGTCAGCCACTGTTCAACCAATCACAGGCGTCTTTAGGCTGAGAGTGTTCACTGGCAGATGCCTGATGAGTTCTCCGAAAGATCTGAGGGGAGCCTCGTCACAAGAGCATGTCTTTGCCGAAGGCCGCTTGACTGGGAGCTAACCCTGTCATCGTGTGGTGTCGCATTGCAAACATCACCGTTGATAACAGATTTTCCCAATCCCCGTTGGTTGAGATCTAGTCTGTGCGAAGCTTTTTGTTGATAGATCGATGGGCTCGTTCCACTACCGCATTCGCTTCTGGGTTTTTGGTCGTATTAGGTTCAGGTCGGACTCCATAACTTCGTAGCAACTCACGAAATTCTCCTCGAAACTCCGGCCCTTGATCGAAGATGCACTTTTCTGGTCTAGGATACCGGTTGAACCAGACTTGGTCTACGATTCGGGCTGCATCGGCACTGGTCCCGTCCTCCATACTCGTAATGTCCTTCAACCGTGTACTGGTGTCAATAATGGTTAGTGCTCGCCAATGGTGTTCGCCCCCGAGCGGTCCGAGAGTGCCGATTGCGATCTCGGCCCAAGGGCGGACCTCTACGGTCTTCACGGGAATTGTGCCGTACTTGTTCCGGTTGTCCTTGCTGCGAGCACAGATTGTCCAATTTCTCACCCAACGGCGAACTCCCTTGGTGATTACTGGTCAAGTCATGATTGCTTCGATTGATTCCGTCATGATCCTTTACCCATGATGCACTAGCCACTCATGATACGTGTTCAGTACTTTATTCACTCACTCTGGTGGGATGATCAATCGTTCATTTGCTTTGCTGACAGTGTAATCGGCTTACTTAAGCCCAATACTTTAGCTTACACGTGAGCGCACGTTTATGAGGAATCGTAGGTATATTTAACTTAGATTAAGTATACTTGTGTCCACAAGTATAGTTAAACCTAAATAAAGGTACAATTAGTAGCTTTTGTGGTAAAATGAGAACTGAATTGAATGTTAACTGTGGTTTCCTCCTAAACCTGATATCTATAGAGAGAGGTTCTACCAGGCAGAATCTCTGGCCTATAATGCATGACTCTTATTGGTGGAAAGATGCTGCTTTCCACCAATAGTATTACTTCCTAATATGAATGGTGACCACAGCGTGATGTGGTCTACCCGAATGTATCCATTAGTGCATGTTGAACTAAGGTGGAGGTGAACCGAATGTGTAGCCCCGCTACAGACAAGCACCGTGTTGCTGCCAATCTGCGCTTCTGCGATTTCAACGAGCGAAAGCAGATTCAACGCAGGACCCTCGTCAGGTGTGACGGCCACTGCCTGAACCGTGCTGTCTGGACTTGCGTGCATCGGTAGTCGTGACAATGCGTCCGCGACGATATTATCTCGTCCTCGGATGTACATCATTTCAGGTCCAAATTCTTCAATTTATAGTCGCCACCGCAGCATCTGCTCGTTGTTGAAGGTGGCCTGGATGAAGTTTTTGTGATCAGTGAACACGCGACGGTTTCGCCCACACAATAGCGAGCGGATTTCACGGAGCATCTCTACCATACTGAGGCGTTCCATCCGGTTCATCGTGTAGGGTACCTGCGTTTCAGTGCACTTGCGTGACCAGAATACCAGTGGCCATGAGCAATATCAGCCACCTTTTTCTCCAATTTCATCAAACTCACAATAACATAGGCGTTGTCATCACTTTCATTATCATCTCGGCATTGGCACTTTTTCTCCTCCATTGAACTTACTGCGCTTGTGCGCAGAGCCTCCACGCTAGGTATCGAACGGGGGGCGCTTGCCCAGATACGGACAATTGCGCACTTGGGGCTCTTGTTCGTGACAGTGAAAGCACGCTTCAGACCTGTGATGCCTTGACCGCGACCAGCACCGCGACCACCTCCTTGATTGGCTCCGCCGTGGTCTCCAAAACCTCGTCCGCGACAAGCGCGTCCACGTCTTCGACCGCGGCTTGCTCCTCGTCCACGACCACGGCCTCCACTAGCAAAGAACGCCCTGTCTTCTTCATCGCCCTTGCTGCCTTCCGCTTTCTGGTTCTGTGTGTGATCGTAAGCCATCTCTAACGCTTGCTCCAGCTGCTCATAATTCGGTGGGTCGTCCAGGTTTTGCGTTGTGTGGCTCGCAAGAAACGTTGGAACCACATTGTCATAATCACGCGGTAAGGAGCCAATCGGGATAGCCGGTTTGGCATATTCATCGACAGGTCTGCCTACCACCGAAATTGTCTCCATGATACGACGCATTTCACTTAGGTAGTCAGGAAGATTGCCCTTTGAATCCAATCGAAGACGAATCAACTTCATTCTCTCCTCGGCGTATTTTAAATAAGTTTCCCCATGAAACGTCGTTTCAAACGTTCCATCACACGGTACGGAGTCGACTCGTACTTCACAGTTTTCATCATCTGATTAGTCATCGCCTCGTACAAAATCTCATTCGTCCGCGACGTTTTGCTCACCCAGTCGTCATGACCGGTTTGCTTACTTTCTCCAGGCTCCACGACGTCTGCTTGCGTTGCAGCTTGAGCTTGACACACTCCAGCCATACCTCGAAGTCTTTTCCGTCAAACGGAGGGATGGACTTCCTCTCGTCCTTCGACTCCTTCATCTCCTTCGTTGTGTCCGCCATGTTAGTGTAGTTAGTTGCAAGCGAGCTCACCAGCGCAGGTCTTGGGCTCATAACCAGAAGCGACCTGCAGTCGCGCGCAGAGTGAGAGCTGGGCTTGCTAACGATTGACGAGCGAGTAAGTAGCAAAAGCTACTTGTGAAAAAGTCGTGTTTTGGTGGAATGAGCTCGCAGCTCACGTTAGTTCGTCTCGCTGGCAGCTAGTCATAATGTATCTTCAACTGTCGCATGTCTAATTGTCAGATGCAGTGAACAACCTCCGTAGGACAATTTCACTGCGTGGGAAACCCTCCAGCACGTCCGTGTCTTCTCGGGATAAACGACCCACACATGCTTGTCTGCATCACTATGCTTTGCATGTTTCACCAAGCGGCGGAAACCAGTACACTGGAATCCTCAACAGTAGCCACTTGTTTCAATGAAAAGCACCACCTTGTACTTCGTACTAGGTCTAGCTCCAGTCCAGTTTTCCGTCGCCTAGATCGTCGAGGACAAGATGTGGACGCTCTGCGGCACGCCCGAGTGCCTCGCACCCGAGATCATCCAGAGCAAGTTCTACCACTACTGTAGACTTGGTTTTAAAACCACTTTTTAGTGTAAGAAAATGATTTATCAGAATAAAATGCTAGATTTTGCGAAATGGCAACTTATCTGTTAAGCAGTCGAAGTATTCATTTGTGAGTTACATTATCTGAAGGTCGTGCCAGTTAGAGGCCGCTTATTTGACTTACGGTATGCTATAAGCGACCAATAAAAATACAAACAGTATATATGAATGTTTCATTGGTCTACTGAAGTCTAGACGACGACACAGCGGCCTCTACTGGACCATTTACTTCAGTGATAGTCCAGATCTACGATAGCTCGTAAGTTTACATTGCCCTAGGATAGAAGCGAAGTGTATAGCCCAGCCCAACGAGGGACGTAACCGATATACCGGTGCGCTACCGGAGGCTAAGTGGGGTCCCAAAAGGTTTAATTGCGTGGGCAGTTGGGTACCGATATACCGGTGCGTTACCGGGGGCTAACTGTGGTCCCCAAAAGGTTTAATTGCATGGCCAGCTGGGTACCGATATACCGGAGGCAAATGGAGCCCCCCCAAAAGTTTAATGGCTAAACGGGGCCCCTAAAGCGTAGCGCATTGGCTTTTCTTTAGCAGTGAATTCCAAAGTAAACAAAGGGATGGGCGAGGCCATGAGCGACCTGCCGGCGGTGTGTCCAGCCTTTCTCTCTCGCTGTATTTGGCTAATTATCGGGCAGATGCTGCGGCTGCAAAGCAGGCGCAGGAGATGCCCGTGCCAGCATTAAAAACAAAACTACTCCGTAGGGGGGAACGCAAAGTGGGTGTGTGCGCAAGCCTGACTGTGTCGTTGCTATCTAGGTTTGTGCTCCGACAGATAACTATATAACTGCTATATATAGTCTATATAACGTCGTAATTCAAAAAACCTATCCCAGCCTTCGCAAAGCCCTAGTGTTATTGGTCCAAAGCACCCCCCCCCCCCATATTGAAACATGCAGAAGACGTTTTACGCTGATTTACTGCTTCATTTACCCTTTTTACAGAACACAAACAACCGATATAGCAAGCGGGTTAGGGGAGACGATTTATCATTTCACGCTCTAGGGCCATTTTTTGCGAAATTTACCGCATTATAAGAACGTCAAGAATGGGATGACCGATGGTTCAAACACCAAAGCGCGGTAATCACATACTTTTAATGAGTTAACAGTCACTAAACAGAGGTTCCACTTTTATGTCAAGCTTGAAGGGTCGCTGTTGGGTGTGACGTGCGGGATTGTCTGATTCGAGGGTATTTTAGATACGATTTGTCGCTGTTGGTTTAGCGTCAACACACTCGGATTAGCATGAACAGTAGGTCTGATTTAACAGAATGTACCGAGAAATCAGGCTCCCTGGGGCTCGTAAGAGTCCGTAAAAAGTATTGGCTACAGCCACGGTATGTACTGATTTCGGCTTTTGATTTAAGTGAGGTCATTAAGGCCTCGAGTCTCCAAGTCTCAGAAACAGCAGGGATAGTAGGCCAACAAGCGGACTTCGTGCAGGCAGCGCGCGGCGGACGGCGGGCGACACGAGTGTGGACGATCTTCACCATACGCCAGCTATATCCGCCGTGTACACGGGCATGGACACAGTGGTGTAGTTGGCGAACGAGAAGATGTCTCCAGGCCCATACATCATGAAGTAAAGAAGGCCAGCGAGCAGGCTATGACGGAGATACAGGGAGTACATAGCGGGCAGCGGGCAGCAGGCAGCCTGAGTGGAGACGGCATTCACCATGCGCCAGCGATAGGGGCCGTGTACACGGGCATGTACACGGTACACGCAGGTGTGACGGCCAAGAAGAAGAAGGCGGTCATCGGTCGGCGCGCGTGCAGACGGCCTTCAAGATGGGCGAGCAATATGGACGCCGCGTACACGTACGTGTTCACGGTCGCGTAGTTGGTGAGCTTGAACATGAACATGCTGGCAAGCAGCCATGTCAGGCAGCACCAAGCCAACACAGAGGGCCAATGAAAAGCAAAATACCAGCGAGGAGGGTAACATAGAAAGCGACAAGATAACACGGAGGATAGGAACATATGCATGCAGGATGTGACCTGCTAGAAGAAGGTGATGCATCCTGTTTTGTAAGTTTTAGTTGGTAATATATTACGTGAGTTACTGAAAAGACGCAGAGATGATGTTTTCTATCACCATAAGCTCATTGTAAGTTTTGAGCTGTAGTCAACACTTCGAAATACGACTTACTGTGACACGGAGCTTCCACGATGGATCTACTAGCTGCTATCAGACACGACGTGCTGAAGCAGATGGAAGATGAAGCAGTGAACTTCTTTTCGCGCGTATCTGACGTTCGTGGATTCATCATATCAAAGACACGGCCTGGGCCGGATGTGATCGTCACGCTCAAGCTATGCTGTATTTCCTCTAAGCGTGTGAGTGGTGGTCATGACACTTGCTTCACCGGGGTTGATGCAGGCCAACGTGCGGCGGCGGACCACTACGATGCGGCAATGGAGAGAACTATGTACGCGGAAGTTATTGTTTGGGATGGTAAAACATCACAGGGTGGCAAACGCAACCTCACATACGAGGCTGGTGCGATTTATGAGTTCTGTCGGGGTCAAATACACTGGCAATTACGGTGTGGTCGCGCAAGGCTACGTCATCTATGATTCTACGCACGATTCCAAAGTTCGTCTGGTATCCCCCCCCCACTGTTGACGCTAAACCTGGATCGTGAGTCTCCGAAAAAGGGTTGATCCCAAGACTACAAAAGCGACGTTCGACTCTCAAGCTAGCCGCGCAGTGGAGATCTGTGGTGAAAGCTATCTACAGAGCTGTGCTGAAGTTGTAGATAGTTTCTGTGCATAATAATTTAAATAAAGTTGTTGTTTAGGTAAAGTGATCACTATTCTAATGCAATTCGTGTCTTCGACGGTACCAGTCAAACCGACGGTAAGCCATGATCAGGGAAGCCATGGTATAATTACTCCACCGAACTCATAACTAGTATGTGCGTCTACTTTATCTTGTGCATATCGCTCCCATGAAAACTACGGTGGCATCTTTCGATAGCTACGTACGGTGTGTGGCCTTGTTGAAGTAGATTCCCGTTGCACGAAGGGACTTTAGCGGAAATTTGTGGAAGCATTAGCATTGGAAGCGAGAGGATCGCAAGGAGCGAGAGCTTCTTGAAGCTGGAAAGCAATGATATGAAGCTCATCGAGAACCGTCTGATGGATGCAGACAGAAAGACAAACAACAGAGTACAACGGAATCGAACGGCGGTAATTCGCCATCATGGCGCGAGATATTATGTGTAGTTTGTTGTTGCTTAGACTCAATATATACTTGGTAGGCGGTGATTGTTTAAGTGTGAGCTGGACGCATATTGCTTAAGATGTTCTGTTGGTTTTCGAAGCACTACACGCGTTATGTCGAGAGAGGCCGACAGGGTGACCGAAGGTGAATCACATTGATGCTTTGTTTTGTCCGCCTCGACTCATCCTAGCTTGTGGCAAGATACGTTGAAGTTCTGGTCAGTCGACACTACCCACCCAGGATCTCGCATATGGAAGGAACCGCCTCATTCTTGCATGTGGAACCGCTGAATTAAATTGGACCGGCATCCGTTTATTGCTAAACTCGTACGAATTGAGAACGCTGCGAGGAGCTAGATAAATTATGTACATACTGCCGTTTCAGGATCCCAACAGAGCCATCGTAAGCAGACGTTAAACATACGCACCAGCGGCAACGCCTGGCTTGCGGATGTGTGCAAGCGATCGTAGTAACACAGGAATAGGAGCTGAAGGAGTTGTCAAGGATGGGACACTGTGATGATTTAGCCCTGCAGTATATCGTGGAAAGATGCGTTGAACTTAGGGGTAGCCAACCCTACTGGAGCGAGTGTGTACGAGCCCAAGTCTCATGGAAGCGGAAGCAACGAAGCAGCTTCAGCAACTCAATATTGCAGAACTTGACCGAACGAATCTAACAGGACATACGCTTCTTGAGAACAGCGGTCTTCATGAGGTCAATACTCCAAGGACAGGGAACTGCCAGTATTATTCGATGGCAATGGCAGTGCTTAGTGCTGACTTCAGTACTGCGGAAAGAGCAAAGGCCGTCGAAAATCTAAACCTCTAAACTCAAAAAGGGGCTCCAACAGTCTTTGGGGGTCAGCGTTAACGCTTCAGCTGGCTGCAAAGCTGCTCCAGAGACCAATTTTTGTGATATTGGCACGCGATGGACTCGATGAGGCGATGTACCAAGTGTTTGAACCGCAAGAACGGACTCCTGAAAAATTTACGATGGAAACCGCAGGCGAGTTTAATTTCTCTAAGGCCGAGTCCAAAGTGCGGCTGACACGGCTTCAGGGAGAATGCCGTAGCCCCCGAGGCAAAGAACATCTTCCTATTGTTCTTCGATATGGGTCCCAGCACTATACATGGCTTCGATTTGGAAAAGAAAACAAAAATTTGATGAATAACGATGAGGTGACGCCAGAGGAGATAGAAGAATGCAAAAGCGAAGACAAGCAACATTTCCAGCAATCCAGGGCAGATGCGATTAGCCCCAGTGACGAGTCAGAAGTGCAAGAACAGAAGCCCCGAGGGTCCACCGCAAGCATGGGAGAAAGTTTAGAGACGGCACTGAAGCAACCAGGTCTCACTGAGCAAGACCGCTTAGAACTCCAGGACATGGTTGACCAGGGAGGCCCCCAAAAGGAGGAAGTCGTTCTGTTTTCAACAATGGGAGCGCGTGGATTAGCGCCTTCAGTTAAAAAGTTTGTTGGTCGGTCTGGACTGGGACGATTGCTCTTTGGTACAGTTAATGCAATTCATGACTGGAACCGATGTGGCAACACTCAGGGGTTGGCAAATGCAGCTACGCGACAAGGACGGCGTTAGGGCTACAACTCGCGAGGATAGTGATGTCGAAATGGACGATTCCCAGGACTCACCTTGGTCTCCACCATCGGCAAGTGCAGGGATCAACACAGTGCCTGACCCTCCTAACATAGATCAGGAAACTCCAATTAACGCGAGAAGAAGTCGGCTGACGGTTCATCGTAGAACAACTATTGCGAGTCGCAGAGGTGAACAAAGTCGGCGTGACCAATGGAATGGTCAGGTAAACGACTGAAAACAAATAAGCAGCCTCGTTTTTCCGTCACTTCCTGCCGATGCAAATGCTTGGAAAAATGCAGTTAAAGCTCACCCCATCAAGCTTTTAAAAGCCCTGCAAAAGGTTGATTCTCCAGAGTTTGTACTTCGCTCAGTTAACGCTAGCATTTTACAGGATTGGACAAGGCAGCTGAGGATTGACTGTCTTGCACAAGGATTGACTGAACTGCGAGATGTACAACTAGATGAAAAGACGAAAGCGAAGCTAACAACGGAAATTGAGTATCTGACGGTAGAACGTGACGAAATGGTTAATGATTCCTACATTCACGGCCGCGACTACTGGATCGGGCTACGAAAATTTCAACCAGAAAAGGTGGCTCTGCTAAAGCTATGCAAGAAAGCTCAGACCGCTCATTTGGCCCGATTAATTGTTGCAGCGTATGCCCCGGAAATCGCCACACTTGGTGGTCATTCCTTTACTGCTGAAGCAACGGTTCAACTTTTAATGAAACAG
>JAHQIV010000969.1:362-14682 GCA_030463285.1 Phytophthora europaea
GCTGCTGCAGCGGCTGCTGGGCAAGTTCGTGACCTTCGACTCGAGCATGCTCAAGCTGAGTCTGTGGCAGGGCGACCTGTCGTTCCAGGACCTGCAGCTGCGCCTGTCGTACGGCGAGGGCGTCATCGGCCACCTGAGCGTCAAGATCCCGTGGCGCGCGCTCTGGACGCAGCCCGTGCAGATCAAGGCGCAGGGCATCCGCGTCTCGCTGCACCGCACGCCCTCGGAGGAGACGAGCGCGCAGGAGCTCGAGGCCGTGGACACGAGCATCGACGGCAGCAGCGGAGACGGTAGGCTGGCTGTCTGTATAGTGCTATAGGGTGTTCCTGACGCCGTGTGGCTGGCAGATCGGACGTATCTGTCGCGGCTGGTGACGCACATCATCGCCAACGTGCAGATCGAGCTGTCGGACGTGCAAGTCCGCTACGACTGCGACCCGAGCTCCCTGGCGCCGGTGAGGAGTGAAGCATTGAGGAGGAGGAGGTGGTGGGTGGGAGATTGACGGAGATTTTGTGTGTGCATTGGTTTTGTTTGCAGCAACCGGGCAGCGGTACGTTGGAGATTGGACATGTCAGTCTGATCAACACGAACGCAGACTGGGAGCTCGAATTCACGCCGCAATCGAGCTCAGCGATGGAGTCGAGGAAGGTCCGTGCAACGTGCTGCCTGGTTATTTTGTAGGTGGGAGTGTAATGGGTTGATTGTGTTTGGTGAATAGCTGCTGAAAACGGAAGGCGTTGCAGCATATATTGAGTATCCGGAAAAACAGAGCGAGGTGGGCCCAGAAGAGGAGCTGGGATCGCCCAAGATGCACCGAAAATATTTATTCCACGAGTGGCGCAGCACGGTCAAGGTACGATGGCTGTTTGTTGCAGGTAGCTTCCATTTTTGTTGACGATGCCGCCCTGTTCGCTGCTGTACTAGGCAAGCCTGTTTTATCACAGTGTCAATGCAGCATTCCCGGATGTCGAGTTGGATGTGGACATCGGCTGTGAGCCTGGAAGTGTTACTGAGCAATGCGAAATTTGCGCGGCGCACAACATCAGTAGCAATGGAAAATTTGTGCTGCCAGTCGACCAGCCGAGAGTCCACTTCGGACCTGAGCATATCGACGTTCTGTACGCCATTCTGATTGAGGTGAAGGCGCCGTACGACGAGTACGATCGCTTGGCCGCGTTGACACAGCAGCAAGCATCTCGACCGGATGGATTTTTGATGGTGCTCTCGTATGCAAAGCAATGGCTGTTGACGGACTGTCTCGATGCGGTGGTGGGGGAAACCTTTACGCTAGCGGCGGAAAGTGACGACGATGATGATGATGAGTTCGAAGATGCCATCACCCCGCCAAGTCTCTCTGTGCGCACAGAGTTGCGGCATGGTGCTGGGGTCTTCTTCTCAGCCAGAGAGGCTGTTGCGACCGAGGAAGAAATGAAAAGGGGGACACAGTGGATATGGATTATTGGAGAAACTGTTGGAGTTGTCAAGCAATCATGCGTGGAAGATGAGATTCAGCTCAGTATTCAGTCATTGCGCATGTATGAGATTTCGGCACACAGCAAAAGTTATAGCATTATCGACCACACCACTGAAGACTCCAGCTCGACTGTGGCGGAAACTGCAATTATTCGGGTATCATGTGTCATTCCTGCCTTCCAAAGTCGTATCGTTGGACACCAACCGGCGCTAGACGTCCGGTTCGGAAACGTCATGATGTTCATCAAAGATGAAACCTTGGTTATGTGGATGACTCTTTTTGCACCTGTGTATCTATGGTGGAATCAATGGAATTTGTCACATCCGAGCAAATTAGTTACGTACAGCGAGGCGCAAATTGCACCGATCGCGCACTTAGGGATCAAGATGGAGAAAATCTGCTTTGTGTTCGCACTTCATGACCGATTTTGCTTCGGTGCTGAGCTAAAGGATCTAACAGTTGAGACGTCAGAGCCTGATCGTGGTCACGTGAGGAGCGACTTTCGAACAAGTGTACGCTTGTTCTCAGTAAACGAGAACCTGGCATCGTTGCAAGCCCAAATGGGTATGAAAGACGTGCAAGGCGTCCACGAAATTCTCGCTGTGAATCAGCTCTCGCTCACGAAAACTAGTCACTCTAGAACCGAATGGTCTATGGATTATTATTCCTGCAAGCACTGCAGTTTAGGAATCCATGGGACACTTTCTTACGAGCAGCATGAACTCGATCCTGAAAAGGAGACGGCAATGTACAACTATGAAGCACAGCTATCGACAATTCGAATTGATTGGAAGATGGTAGAGCTCGAAGCTCTATGCTGGGTGATTGGCAAGTGGAGCTTTTTCCTTCCGGAAAAGCCAGCTAACGGGCCAGATCGTGACCTTCACGCAGCAAGAGGAAGCGCAAGCGTGAATATGGTCTGTCAACGAAGCGTTTCCATTCAAATCCCAGAACTGCAGGTCTGCGTTGCTGACGATCGACCAGGGCAATCTTCCAAGTTTATGCTATTCGTGAAGGACGTGCAGTGGTCGTCTCGCGTTTGTACGACAATTCTTTCTCAGACAATTAACGTAGCGTCAGTTATACTCCAAGAAGGCGAAAATGTTATTGTACGAGTTGCGGGGAGTCCAGGCTTACGGACACCTGCTCTTAGCGCAACGTACCAAATGAGCCGATTTTACTCAAGCGATGCCCACACAGCATCAGGGAGTAATGCGCCTTCAGTGTGGCAGTTTGATCGACAAGTCATCCGTGCCGTTATCTCCCTTGAGCGCATGTGTGGAGAATTATTCCTTCCGGATGTAGAAACAACCTTGGCGTGGGCAGGCGGATGTCACGATAAGTACTTGCTGGGTTTTATTCTGTCAACCAGTTCAGGGTACGAGTTTGACGATTTTAAGCGCAATTTGTCGAAATTGGGATCTCAAGTTTCATCCACGTTACTGGAGGATTCATCCTGCTTCGATGACGAAATTGTCGTCAGTGTGTCTGTTACGCATGGTTTCCAGCTTGACGTTAAGCATCGCGATCAAACTGCAAGTCCCTCTGCCGAAAGTTTGGCATTTATCGTGACTATTTTTCGCTTGGAGGTTTCAAGCATGTCACTGCAAGCTTGCGGGTCTGGTGCCGCTGGGTTTGATAAGGGACTTGAACTTAAGGGCTGCGTACGAAATTTGCAGTTGACTGATTTAACTTCTCCAAGTGGCTCGCTACCAGCAGGTGCAGCACTACCGAATCGACAATCTATTGGCTCACCCTCAGATATGCTTGACGGAGTTGCCGACGTGGGATCTTTTGGTGTGAAAAATGTTGTCGATTTTGTGATCAACTCTACTGAGAGTGGTAGCTCTGCAGACACAAACAATGCTGGAGGAGGTGTTGTGGTTCGTGTGCGGTTGGATTCCGTCTGTATCGTGTATCTGCACCGAGTGTTTAAACAGTTCCATCACTACATACTTGATCATGTTTCCAAAATTCTAGCCAACCCATTTGACGAGAACCCGAGCTGTGAAAAGGCATCTGCGATCTTTAAAAGCTTCGTGGTGAATACCGCAGCCCTTCCCGTGTCAGTAGAGGAGCTGCTGCGCATGTATTTCAATGCTGTGGTGACTGAGGTAAACGAGCGCACTGGCGCCATGGGGATATCTAAAGCTCAGATGGGGGACATCCGTTTTGAAGTTGTTGGGAATGATTTAGCATTTGCGCTGCCGCGCAGCTCGTTCTCGAGAGATAGCATCATTCTTCGCTCAACGAATGCTCGTTTTTGGAGCAGTGGAATCGATCCTTCTACCTCAGATTTCTTGCAGAACGGCACCTTTGTAGACGAAGCGCGGTTATCACACGGCTCAGTTTTGGCTGGTGCGTCCGCAGCGAAAGCGCAACTTTCACGGCGGACGGAGTTGCGCAATTTGAGACGCCAAATCAAGAACCAGCGCTCCCGAATCTTGAGCAATCGCAGTCAACTATTTATTGATCTTCGGAGTGCCACGCAGCAGGCACAAAACTACCTGCACGAGGGCTTTCAAGCACTACCGGCAGCAGAAGATGCGGTGAAAATCATCCACAGCAAAATCGTTCATTTGGATCAGCAGTTAGAACAGCTGGCACAGTATCTTCTCAAAGTGGATGGCGCACTTGATGAAGCCAAAGCCGAAGGAGAAGCGCTCAACAGCGGGGGTCGTGACAGTCTGCATTTCCTGGCAGGAACGCCGACCAATGGCCCCCGAGGACGATCGGATTCCATGGAGCTAATTCGTCACGAAGTTGCTGGTATGTCCCAGCATTTGATGGCGCCACTGTTCGGGGCTGAGGATGCTGAATTTCATGATGCTCGCGTTGCGTCGGATTCCAACATGATGGTTCAGGGGCACGGAGATGCAGACATGTCGACGTCGTCGGTGGGTCTTTTTGAATTTGAGCTGGTTGATCTAAGTGGCACTACACGTGACTCGACGTCGCCACTGTTCCATCATTCGCTGCTCACTGGGCGTATTGACTCCGAGCCTGAAAGCTTGTCGGAGGGAGATTTGAGCTCGTTCTTTGGAGTCAGTTTGTCTCTCAACGAGTTGAGCGTAGGAACTGGACCAGAGCAGTATAGGACTCTTTTGGGTATGATCTATGAAAATTTTCAGGAGGTTTCGCGCGTCGTCACGGAAGACACGTATCCGCTATGCCCCAAATGCGGAGGCCTCCATTATGACAACGAGTACTGCAAGGCAATATGGCTAAAGATTCCAGTGAAGGTTGCCGATGCTGCGCTTCGCATCATAAACAAAGACCACCCTGTTGCCGATATGTTTTGGGAGCAGCTCGAGTTGGCGTTTACCTTGCGGACAGATGATTCGCTCGAAATCAGCGCGTCAGCACTCTCTTTTACGACGGTTGATATCCGGCCGACGCGCTGTCAGACGGCCTCTGAAATTGTTCGTCCACTGCCCGGAGATGGTCTTCAAATCGAGTTCAACCAAAAGATGAACTGGACAGATACTGTCTACGATTTGAAAGTGAGAAACACCAACTTTCTCGGGGTATACCCAGCTTTTCATGAGGTGGTTGCATTCTTTGTGAAGCCGATTCTTACGGAGGGTGAATTCCTGGATTTTGGTGTTGGGTATATGTCGCCCCCTCCACCAGACTGGCAGAAGGTGGACTTTTTCGTGACTACAAGTGGATGCTTGTTCTCACTACTGGAGGGCTTTGAAACGACAGATGCCCGAGCGCTTGTCATGCTGACTGATGTCGTGGCTGCGTTTTCTATACATCAAAAATGTGAAGGTATGGCGGATATGAGTAAGTGTCACCTGGAGTTTGATCAACATGGCGTCTATTTTTCCCAGCTTCCAGACCTTCAGGTACACCGTTTATTACTGGAGTGACTTTCAATGCTCAAATTGCGGTCTGACGTTTGTTATGCGTGTCTTGTGTAGATTGATGCTTCGTTTCCACTGTCAAACTCGTTTCTTCTGGTCTTTGATCACTTTGTGGAAGGTTCCACCTCGCTGTCACGACGCAATTCATTTGTACTCGCCCCGGTGGAAACTCGATTTTCTGTCCAGGATGCGAATTTATTTATTGATATTGCGAACAATTATCTACGATGGATCCCGTCTTCAACGCGTTCGACAATGGCGAAAAATGGAACCGGAACAAACGGAGGCTCCAGCTCTGCTGCCGCACCAGCGCCGACTTATGTGGCTGACAAACTACTTGGTGATGTTGGCGAACTACGTTTAGTTCTCGTAAACAACAGCTTGGGTATTCCAATTGCTGATTTTCACATGCGTGAGATTGTATGCGAGTACATTAAAGACGAAGACTATTCGACGACTATGGGTGCGACGCTGCTTTTCAACTACTTCAACAACAGCATTTACCGATGGGAGCCCCTAGTGGAACCTTTTGTCGTCCAGATGCGTATTCATCGGGCCTTGGAGGAAAACAGTCTCGTGGAAGTGTTTGCGAACCTGCCGAACACCGTCAATTTCAACATGACGCCTGCCATGGCTCCTTTACTGTCCTCAGAGGCGTTGCGGCAAGCAGACTTTGTTACCTCGGGATCCAAATCTACAGCACCATTTTGGGTTGAGAACAAAACTGGTCTCGATTTGAAGTTTAGCTTTCGCCGGGGGACAGGAACTGTTATTCAGCAAGTTGTCGCAGATAATGGGAAGGTGTCTGTTGATTGTCGAGAGCAGGGAGATATGCTGAGTTTTGACAGCGCCTCGGCTGACCGCTTCTTGCGAGAAACCGACCGCCAGGCTCTCACAGTAAATCACACGCTTTCAGTTTGGCTAAACGACAGCAAATGGGTGAGTGCAAACCCTGTGGTAGTGGATATGGTTGGGCATGTGGCTGTCCCTCTGCGGGAATCGCTGACAGTTCCAGCAGCTAATGCAGACGCAGACGACTTCGAGAACGCTGGTGAGGAGGATATTAACCCGCCAACATTAGTGGCAGAGATCAGTATCCAAGCCGATGGAAGCAAGTTAATTAGCCTTCATTCTCAGGTGGTGCTGCAAAACCGAACGTCTGTTCCGCTGATGGTGTGGGCGTTTTCGCCTCGTGACGGTGGCTGCATTCAAGAGTGGATTATTGATCGTGAACAGGTCTGTCATATTCCTCTTCAACTTGTGCATCCACAAAGCAAGATCAGTATCAGGCCTTCACCATATGTGCAGTACGCGCCACTGACAACCAGCTTGGAAGAACTAGGCGACGAAGTACGTGCGGCAAAATCGGTTAATACGAAGCGATTTGTGCGAGCTGGTAACTGCATTTGCAATTTCGAGACATTTGCTACGATGGAGGAGCTCCAAAGTGCCGCAAAGTCATTGGAGATGGTGTCTTCTTCGTCAATGTCGTCGGCGATACCGCTGTCGGGCTATGTTGTTCGCGACTTGCCTACTTGGAAGTGCACGTATGAGGTGGAAGCGTATTATTTGATGCGTGCAACATTCTCAAGTACGGATGAATCTCCACCGGCTGAGGAAGCAAAAACTGATTTGGCTCAAATTGAGGAGGAAGAAGAAGGGGAGAAGGTGGAGGACGATTTCCTCCATGTGTTTGGCGAGCCAGCTCAGCGGCAACGCATGAACCCACTGCGCGATGTGAATTATGAGTTGGATGAGGCTAGAGCTGCCAGTCAGCGGCGAGGGCTGTATGAAGCTACCAACTCGAGTCTTTTCTACCTCTCAGTGTCTCCATTCCTCACGCTTCACAATCGCTTGGCGACAGCAATGGCGTATCGTTTGCTCAATGGATCTCTTCAGCTGATTGCGGAAGGCATTTTGGCCGTGGGAAATGTGCTACCGCTATTTCAAGTCGATACGTCAGAGCTGTTGTATGTGTCCTTCCGACTGGAGAATTACAGCTGGAGTTCCCCAAAGCTAATTATTAACCCGAAGATGTCAGCGTACACGGTGCCCTACAAAGAGACGATTGAACCGGTGCAATTACTAGGTCGTGTTTTCGACCGTGATATCACTGGTGAACAAGGCAGCGTACCCAACCTACAGCTTCAAGTGAAGCTGTCAGGACGAGACGTCGTTGTATTTTGTTCGATATGGATCGTGAACCATACGGATCTGGACCTGGAGTATTGCAACACAACAAGCTCATCATTAAAGAGGCTTGGAAGTGCCCTCAAGTACGTGCACCGACACCCATCCTCAGCCGAAGAGCAGAGTGAGATATTTTCTTCTAGATCACTTTCGTTTCACGATGAGAGTGGTAGAGAGGCTCAGCTGACACGTCTTCAAAAGGTTAAGCCTTCTGCCAACCCAGTCGCGCTGATCGTCGTCATTCGGGAAGCAAGAGAGCTATACAACGCTCAGTACTTTGGGGCCCAAAGTCCGTATGTTCGAGCATCCTTGTATGTGCTCAAGGATCCAAAAGATAGATATCTGGAGAAGCCTGAAATGGTTGCCATTTGCTCTGCTACAACAAAACCAAGCCCGTCTGGTGGACTGACTCCGAAGTGGGATGGTCGGCTTCAAAACACATTGCTGCTTCGTTTCCCACCCGGAGTGAGGACTTTAGATTTGGCACGCGTTATCATTGAGGTGCGGAATATTCGCTACGGACTTGATACTTGCCTCGGAGTCACGGCTGTGAAAGTGGATAGCATCTTAAAAGATCGCAAGCGGGCCGCAGCCTTCAATTGGTACAAGTTACTTAAGCGGAAGTCTTCACGCGAACGGAAATCATCTAAGAACAATCTTGCGAGCACACACCGAGGTGACATTAGTATATCTTTCTCGGTTGGTACATCACAAGAGCTACCATCGGATATGGACGCAGCAGAAATTGTTGAGGAGGTTGTCGAGGATCACAGTTCACCTCCCGTTCATGACGAGGAAGCGAGACCTTCTTTTCTGGCGAGGCAAGAGAGCGAGGAGTTTGAGCTCGACGACGTGGAAGTTTCTACCGTACTGGGAGGGCAACATACTCCTGGACCACTTCCGTCTGCCAGTGCTGCAAGGTCACTGCATCGACTTCAGACGCCATCAAATAGTGACATGGGATTGATAGGTGTTCCTGCGTCCATGCGCGCTCGTCAAGCGTATGTACTCTCTGGTGAGGTAGAGTCCACGCGTGGACAAGAGTTGCTGTCGTATGACCCAACATCAACGAGGGCAATGGGTGCTACACTAATGAACGGGTCCCCGACAAAGCCAGCACATAGAGGGAAGCCACACGGTGTGCAAGTGTACCTGCCCCATAACCGTTTTGCCTGTGTCGTAGTGGAAGTCTATTCAGACTTTCTCATGTCGGAGGTTTTTGACATAGTCTGCATGAAGTGCGGCTTTGTGGGTGTTTTGGACATTGAAGATTTCGATTTCTATGAGTTGGCACTACCTCGTTTCGTCTCTCTTCGAAGCGCTGGGCGCCCAGAGGGTGAACGGTGGTACGGTCAGCCTATCCCGATGAGCTTAACTGTGGAGAATAAGGGTCGTCGTCATGGGCTTCATTTGTGTCACAAGATAACGATGACAACGATTCGCTTGTACGACGAAGCGAGCACAGCAAGTGCTCATCACGTTACGCCGCGGTCGTTGGTGACGAGTTCCAAGCGCTCTAACCCTGCTCAAATTCGTCCGATGCCTTGGGGTGACGTGCTACCGTACAGTTCGGGTGGGAAACATTGGGACGTACTGCGGATCAAGTCGCGCTCATCGCCATGGTCCGAAGTCATTCGTCTCAACCGCAACGCAATGGGGAATTCTGGAGTAGCTCAAGTCATCAGCCTCACAAATGAAGTTTATGACCAGGAACAAGAAAGTGATCTTCGGAAAGGAAGCCAAGAAATTGGTCTGTGGTGTTGCTATGGTAGCGGACGCTTTTCGGAAACAATCATGGCAACAGTCGTCCCTCGCTACATTTTAATCAACAAGACGGAAGAAACGATTAAATATCGGCAGTTTGATGCGCCCCAAACCTTCCGACTGGCTGCCAACGAACTTGTGCCGTTCCATTGGCCAAGCGTATCAAGAGAGAAGCTACTGGAAGTTACCTTGCTTCACAAGTATAGCTGGAGTGGAAGCTTTCGGATCAACTCGCTTGGGACAACGTATTTGAAACTACGAGACCGAACTGACCCCTCTCGCATCTACATTTTGCAATGTCAGATCGAGCTAGTGGGCGGATCTGTTGCGTTGATTTTCCGAGAAGAATCGAAACGTTTCCCGCCGTACAGAATCGACAACATGACATCGTTTCGAATCCGCTTCAAGCAGACCAATTGGGGCGAGGACATGGACTTTGATGAGCTGCTTCCGCGCTCTTCCTGCCCATATTCGTGGGATTATTTGAATGGTTCTGAGGGCAAATCATCGTCTTCGTCTAACCAAGACCCCGCCTTCCCTGGTAGCTCGAGCTCTTCGTCTCGTTCGCTCCAACTGCGGTTTATGCGGGTGACATCGTCGACGTCTAAGACTGGTGAGGATTCGGACAAGGATGCTGTAGAAATCCGCGAGTACAATCTGGATGAGATGATGACTCACAAGCGGATCCAGCTTCATCGCTCTCTGCCGTCGGAACTGTTTATAAAACCGGAGCAAAAAGGATACTTACTCAAGAAGGACAGCATGCTCAAGTGGAATCGGAAGTACTTCCGTTTGTACGAGCACATGCTGTACTACTTCGCGAACGAAACTGATCAAGAGCTTCTTGGTGTAGTCGACTTACGCACTGGTTCTGATGTGCCGGGTGTAGGAGGTGTTGCGATTTTTGAAAAGGCTGCAGAAGCTCCGTCGAAAAGTGGGTTCATCTCTTTGAACGTCCTCGTGTCCTCGATCTCGGGAAGTCTCTTCGGTGGTGGTTCGCGACAAAAAGACGGCGATGACGATGACGATGATGGCGATGACAGGTCCAGAGAGCTTGTTCGTCTCGCAGTATCGTTGACTACATCAAGTGTGTTGTGTGAGGAATCCGAAAAGTTCATTAACGCGCACATGGAGAACGAGACGGATGTACAAAGTGGTGTTACTCGGAAGGGCTTCTACGTCAATGGACAAGACCTCGTGGATTTCTTAGTGACAGAAATGAGTACGCAGACAAAGGCGCAAGCATTCACAACTGCACAAGAGATGATGGAGCTTGGCGTACTGAAGCCGGTGCAGATATTGAGCGAGGGCGATGGGCGCAAACAAGCGCCGCTGAGAAGCTTTCAATGCTCCAAAATTGTGTGGTACAGTGTTGACTCGATTAATCTTGCGGACGACTCCGACATCGATTCTGAGGACAGTTCTAGCATAACCACACCTCGTGATAGTATGTCGGCGTCAACACCCGGGAAAGCAAAACCAGTCGTCGTTGGGTCGAACCAGTTTTCAATTATCACACCGACGAAGTGCTACGATTTAAAGGCGAAGAATCCCAAAATTGCAAGGGTCTGGGTGAGGCGATTACGACTTGCCACGCAGGGCATCCAACCTGACAACGCCGATGAACTCCCGGAGGAGACACCAATGGCTGGGGCTCTTTTGGCTCCCAAGACGGCGCGTTCCCAACGAGACGTTCTCCCTCAGGTTCAGAATGCGAAGACGTACGTGCATGTCCGTATCCGCGCTGATGGCCCTACCAAGGTGCTGGAATTGTTTGAAGGTGGCGAGGAAGACTTCGATGAGAAGGAAAGCAAGTACGAGCTGTCGAGCACGGCATCGGCTTCGTCGGACTCGCCAACAGCCAGTGAAACTTCCACTAATGCGTTTGACTCGCTGACTTCCGGTATGGCACTACACCTGCGTGTGGATGGAATCGGCATTTCGTGTGTGAATCAGCTTCCCATGGAGCTCGTGTACGTCTACATGGGTGGGATCAGTCTCCACTATTCGCGTGTGAACTCCAACATGCGTATGAACATTACGCTTGATGACCTGCAGATTGACAATCAAAGTGAAGAAGCAACGTTCACAAAACTACTGTGTCCTCGGATGGAAAGCGGTGCGGCGGCTGCAGCAACTCCTACACGCAAAAGAACAATCGGTGACATCGACGAAGATCTGGCCGAGATGGTTAATCAAGGCAGAGGAACGGCTGGCAGCAACGGTGATGACGAACTGCAGGAAACCACTGGGTTAATTGCAAACCAGAACATCTTCAGCTGCGCGGATTGTAAATACCGCCAGGCGAATGTGGCTACGATGCATTTCTGCTGCACGTGGTCCAACGAACAGGGCAATACTGACTACTTCAAGCATTGTTCGTTCTGGTTGTACCCAGTCATTACACAGCTGGACGAAGAATTGTTGGTGTCAGCTCGAGCATTCATGGCAGCGGTACGGAATCGAATGCAGGAGAATGGGAGGTATGGCTACAGTTCTGACTTTGTTTGCTTATACTTATTGTTTTGCCGTATACAGATGTCACAGTCGTGGGGAGAGAACCGCTCTCAAAATCGCGGAGGTGAAATTCGAATGAAGAGCATCCCGATTGAGACAATGATGGAGTCTTTGGGCGAGTACAGAGAAAACACTCTCAGTGATGAACTGAACCCGCTGAAGAGTTTGGAGTCATACACTGAGACCTCATCCTCCGAGACGCGAAAAGTGTACTTTGCCTTGCTCCACATTCATCCGATGGACTTCGACATTACATTCCGCAGCGATGTATTCCAGACGAGCACGACGATTAGTCTCCATGAAGCCGCAAGCTTTAAGAAGATGAAAATGGCTGGTGGCCACGCTGATGAATTGAAGCGTTCAAGCTCAGCACCGTTTTCATTTGGAGAAACAAGTGGCGACGAATCATCATCTGCGATGACCTGGGCAATCCCTAGTCTGACGATGCACGTACCGGATCTTGATAATGCGCCCGTGCGCTTGAACGCCCTGATGATCGAGCACGCTTTCGGTACGAGTGGGGACTTGACGCGTCGAGTGTCAAAGTATTACACCCGTCAGTTGTGGAAGCAACTTCACAAGATTCTAGGATCATTTGATTTCCTAGGAAATCCTGTGGGCTTCTTGGACCACATTGGTACAGGAGTACGCGATTTCGTGTACGAACCTCTGGAAGGATTGAAGATCGGTGGTAAGGGCTTCAGCAAGGGCCTGGCCAAGGGCACAGCGAGTCTGATGACAAACACGGTGGACGGCACATTCGACGCGGCAAGCAAGATTTCGGGCACATTCGGACAAGGATTCGCAAATTTAAGTCTGGACGATCACTACCAGCAGCACCGTGCTCGAGCTCGTCGTCGCCACGTCCGTGGTGTGCGCGAGGGACTGGTGCAAGGCTCGCGAGAGCTGAGCCTTGGTGTGTATGAAGGCGTTGCAGGACTAGTGTTGAACCCCATGCGAGGCGCTCAGGAGAGCGGAGCAGTGGGGTTTGTGCGAGGTACAATCACAGGAATCATTGGTCTACCTGTGAAGCCCGTAGCAGGCATCTTCGACTTTGCATCGCGCGCTACGCAAGGTGTGCGAAACAGGTCACTGCAAAATGGACAGAACATGCGGCGTGTTCGACGACCGCGTGTGTTTGGGCGCTACAATGAGCTCAAATGCTACAAGGAAGCTGACACGATTGCTTATGAACTGCTGAAGAGGGTTGGAGGCGACCGGCTATCTGGTGAGAAAATCATTTTTTACAACGAAATCATGCAGTCGGTGAGTGCTGCAGACCTCACGCGCGAAGCTCGGGATCGTCGTCGCAGTGGTAGCATCGGGAATGGCAAAACCAAGAGCAATAACGACTCTACCCGCGATCGAACTAATTCACTGCGACGAGCGCTACAGGAAAGCGACGAGCGTCGTCGCGCTGCTGGGGAACCTCCAAATGCCACCTCAGGTGAAAATAGTGGCCGCAAGCTGCGCTACGAGGTGGTATTTTATCAGAAGAAACTGGGAATGGATCTGGAGACGGATTTTTACTGTGAGAACGTAACTATCAAGGCAATGGACGAGACCTCGCGATCGAAGGTGAAGGTTCGTGGGCAGATCGCTCCTGGACAGCAAGTGCTGCAAGAGGGGGACTGTCTAATTGGTGTTGGCGGCGTGGATGTACGTGGTATCGGCTTCCATGAGACGTTATCGCTCTTGCGAGGCACTGCACGTCCAATCACAGTTCAATTCGAGAGTGCGGAGGAGCTGATGCAGGAGTTAGCGACGCCGAAGCCTGACCATTCCGATGGCGGAGGGATTGATATTGGGGCAACGAGTCGGGCACGACTGCGTCGGTTGTCTTTGGCTGGTCCAGACGACTTGACGGACGAGTCGATCAAGAAGGTGAAGGTTCAGCTGTCACACTGGCTGATCGTGACGGAGCAGCGTGTGCTGTACATCAATGTAGGGTCGTTCGCCAAGCCGGTGGTCGAATGGATGACGCCGTTGCGATATATCTATCGGGTCGAGTGGCAGAAGAGCACAGCGCGGATAAGCCTCCACCTTAGCGTCGGTGTCGACAGCTTGCCGATGGGTCCGCGCATGCGACCATCTCTCAAGACAATCGACGGGCATGAGCGGGACATGAACGTGTTCTTGGACGTCATGTGGCACAGTTTCGGCTCAGCGACTGCCGAGGAGCAGGAGCTCTGGCCCTCGGACACGAGCCTCAATGGTTATCTGCTCAAGAAGGGCGGGTTCTCGACAGTGCGTCGGTGGTTCGTGCTGAGCCGCAACTGCCTCTACTACTTCTCTAGCCGCAAGCAACTGCGCGGCATCATCCCTCTGGGTCACGTGCGACTCGAGACGGACGCGGGCGACTCGCGTTGTCTGCGTATCACGAACGCCATGCGCTCGCAGCCGCTGGTGACGCTGCAGCTGGACAGCGGCCAGGTCGTGGAGCGCGTGCAGAGTGAGGTGGTGCTGGTCGCGTCGTCGACACAGGAGCTCGAGATGTGGCAGTCGT
>JAHQIV010000970.1:0-14679 GCA_030463285.1 Phytophthora europaea
ACCCCCTTGAAAGAGCAGTAGCGCTTGAATGCCTCCTTCACCTGAGCCTGAATTCTTCGAGGATCCTTCTTAGCGCTCTGGAATGTGTGCTAGGCGATGCAGTGGAAGACGCACTTGTTGTTGGTCTTAGGGAAGTTGATCACATGCTTGTTTTCGCGAATAATCTTAGGGATGACAGCTTCGCTATCCCCGAGAGCATGGTCGCGATGGTAGATGAAAATCTTGAATGCAGTGATCGCCTTTAGCTTATACCCAGAGCTGGGATAGTTCAGACGGATTTCCGAAATCACTTTCTTTCGAATATCCGCCTTGCTGTTGATTGCGACAGGCTTATTGAATGCATAAGTGTTAGCGAGATTCGGGTAGAAGTAGCGGGTATCATCAGGATCAGTCTTGCTCACAAGTTCGTACCCGAGAGCAATATTTACCTTAAAAGCACTTGTCTGAGTCGAAAGAACGTTCTCGAGCTTATCGTAGAAATCAGTAGCCTCGATGCCCTCATATAGGTCTGATTCCATATGATTACCAGTGTAAAAACGGTACTTAGGATCAGCCTTATAGTCAGGCGACATCTGCTTCTCAAGGGTTTCAACTGAAACATTGTACTGCTTAGCCACCAATTTCTTGTTGACTGAACGTGAAATGTTGCTAATATATACCATCTTACCAGTTCTACCTCGAACCTTAACCCGATAGCTGCTACCCCATTTGATAGGTTGGATATTTAATCTCTTTAATCCTTCGAGTTCGTATGCAAACATGTTGCCTATATATGCTTGGCTATATTATTCCCCGTATATATGACTTTATAATTATTGGACCTTGTATCAGGATCGACTTTATATTAGGACTGACTTTATATCTGAGATTTTTTTTTAATTAATTAAGTTCGGTTTCGGCGTTAAGTTCGCTTTCACTGGTATTAGGTTCGGTTTTTGGCTTTCGCTTGCGAGTCCGAATTTGGTCTCGGTTCTTGTCGTCGTAGCCCTTCTGATAGTTAAGACGAGCTTCACGTGTGCGCTGGTAGTAGCGCTTCTGCGCTGCCTTGATGCGCTCTTTGTTTGCTTCGTATTGCTCAGCTGAGTATGCCATCTTTATATACTATTAACTTTATATGTTAGGATGGAAAAAATAAATAAGGGGAGGCAAAAGACCGTATTCAATTCTTTACCTACTTCGATCGAGTATTACTACTACATATTCATGTTAGCAGTACCTTTCACGATGGTGATCTGGTCCCGCAGCTCTTGGTAGCGGTGCTGAGTCAGCAGGTACTGTCGCTCGAGCTCAGTCAGCTTCTTGGTGGCTTCAGAGGCATCCTTACGGTCTTGATCCATGAAAGCGAACAGGATGTTGCGCTTCTCGAACGAGGCCGTGCGAAGCGGGAGCAACTGGGCCTCGTCCTTTGCCGCCTTGAGCTTGGTGGTCGCCTTCTCGTGTGCGATCGTGGCCTTGCTCAGCTTTTTGTCCGCCTCTTCTTGAGCCTTCTTCAGCAACTTTTTTTCTTCTGACGTACTCTCCTCGTAGTCCTTCTCCGAGTGCTTGGCTTTCTCCGATGCAACCTTCTCGCTTTCTTGAGCGGCAACGATACTCTGCTTCAGCTGGAGACCTTGGGCGTTGAGAGAGTCCATCTCCTGCTGCAACGCTGCTTGATCCATCGTGTTGGTTGGTTTGAGGTCTTGATAGTTGAATGCGGAATGCGAGGAGAGCAGAGTGCTTGAGCCGAGTGCTCGAGCGGATCTGAAACCACCCTCAGATCGAAAAGGCGTTGGTTTCACTCTCAGGTGGTCGAGAAGTTGCGTCGTCGAAATATCAGCTGGTCCGAAAGAAGGTTTCAGGAATGTTCTCGGTGGTAAATTACGGTAAGGAAAAAAACTGCCGGCGTAATGTTCTAAGTATTACTACTCCCCTCCGTCCGCCCCTGACCGTGACAGTCGGAAGAAAGCTCCTCGCACACGAGAACCTCGCGGAACAACTTTGTTCAGCGAAGCCGACGTTAACCCCGATGTTGAAGAAGCGGAACAAGAATGTCGGGTGTGACATCATCTTGGAGGCGGTAGTGTAAAGAGAACCTCTACGATGTAGTTCATCGTGAGATCTTGCGAACAGTTCGGTTTATGCGATTTTAAGAGAGCTCGTTGGGGTTAAGGAATTCACATTCTAGATTTGCAAATAGTACAAACTGCAAGTGAATAAGGTGCACGAAACTGATTCAGCCTACAAACCAGAAGAGAATGAACAATATCAATTAGAACCCGTAGAAGACCCAATATTGCGGTCTAGATCGTCATTAAAATCGCCACTTTCCTGACCTTTCCCCTCCTATCCTTTATATCACGAATGGATGACTATTTTCTTCACTAGCCGGATAAGTACAAGATACTGGCAATTTCACTTATAGTAGTACTGCACATGATTTGCCCGTCAGGATAGACCGTTTGCTGGGGGGGGGCTCCGGGCGGCCTTGTTGTATGCCGAGCAGTGTGCACTCGTGGCGTAGCCGTCCCGCGTGCGCACGAGTCCTGCAGCACCTCCCCTGGCTCCTTGGCGGTGCTGTCATTAAATGGCATAAGTACAATTACTAGGGTTCCGCGAAGACTGAGATAGGAAATAGGATCTCGAAGGACCCCCCCCCCCAAAAAAAAAAAAAAAAACACAGCGAGGGATAAATACACAGCGGCGGTGGTAAGGGGCGCAAACTCTTGCTCCGAGAGCAACGCCGATCTGGTTATTGTAATCTGAGAGTAAGGCATTTTTAACCACCATGACCGTGCCCTCAGAGATGCCCTCGCAGTCGTGCGCGAGCTAGTCCTACGTATTGTACATTATACTGTACCCGGAATCATCTATCTCGGCTCTCTACGAATTCGCGCACGAGCTCGTCGCGGCAATATCCGGATATCCACGACACTCTAAAGCCACAATACTGTTAGAGAATTGAGACTCAATTCTTGTTTTAAATATAATAGCTACCTGAGTCTCAATTCTTGTTCAGTACCTTTTCAAGGGTCTCACGAATCTCGACCGGGACGTTGCACTTGACGTGGTGCTTTTGCGTCATTAAGTGCAAAGCATTTGAAAAAATCGCGTCAACTCTGTAGCCCTAACCCGTATATGCATTTTGGGTGACCCTTATCACAGGTAAATGACGGTATGCCTTAAGGTGAATGACATACCCGTACAATAGACTCTCTTTGACAGATCATGTTCCTTATCATGGTCGCGCGGATCACAAACGCTGGACCCGATGACACCACTCTGGAATCGATCGGGAGCTTCACACTCACGCATCATCCAAGTCGATCGCTTCATCTACTATCGCACTGACATGTTTTGCCTCCACCGCAAGCGCCTTTCGAGGATACGTTGAGCGCGAACTTATTCTCTGGTGAAGTCGTCCTCAGTGGAACCAAGACGTATGGTACAGGTCTACGCATCGACAGGGAATCGAATAACTTGTAAGGCGGCTCTCTCATCACTCCCACCCACATCGGATATCACTGGGCATCGACAGGCGAACACTGGCATTGAAGCCGGAGAGCAGATCAAGATCGTGTTGCTCATGAACCATCCAAATTACTCCGATCACATCCAGAATGCAGACGATTTCATGGTAGTGGAGCTCGAGAGACCTGGCAGGTATAAACCGTTATCGAGCGCACACCAGTTGTATTGTAGAAAGAAAATGAAAAGTGAGCATTGAGGTTTAGCATGTACGTCATGCTCCTGTTAGCCCTGCACCGAGCTAACCGTCTTGGTTCGTGCCGGCAGCCACTGCCGCGTGGCTCCGGCCCAATCACTTGCATCACCGAGTCTTCAGCTTATGGGATTGGTTCCAGGCAGCAAGCTCGGGTCCTTGCCGCCATCGGCATCGGGTCGGCAAATCTTGAACGACATCATTCACGATGATGCAACACTGCCTCGCGACGATTCGATGCCGACTGCTAGACACTCATCGCGAGTTGTTCATAAGCGTCCGTGAGGTCATTATCGGCGACACGCTGTACGTACTCCGCGACCTTGGCAGGGACATCCTTGACCAGGTCGGGCAGCGAATCCCAGCTGTCTTCGACGTCCTGTAGCCCAACCCATGAAACGCGAAGCTGCCACATCTTAGAGGTGGTCTCGAATCGATGTTCTTTGAAAGCCTCCACGTAAAAAAAATCCTTGCTCAGTGACGAACTCGCGTACCTCCTGCGTGATTTTCAGCGACGAGTCACGATAACACTTCGGTCTGATCCCGCGCACTTCATGCTGTTTTCCCGTGATGAGAATGCGGATGATGAACGAGTTCCGCTTCGCTTCAGCGACAATGAATGTGCCCACCCATCGGCCCGACAGCTTGCGAGTGGGCTCAATGCGGGACGACAGGACAAAACCGCCTACTTCTAAATTGCAGACCACACCGCGCTTTGACTCCATCGCCTGTAGCCGCATAGCCTCTTTGACGTCGATGACTGCGCGATGCATCTCACGTAGACTCACTCCCAACCCTTCCATGAAAGAATACACTCCGTCATTCAGCTTGAACTCCACGGTACCCGTTCCACCGAAGCGACGATAGTGTCCAGAGCACTGGGAGGTGACAGGCCGAGAAATAGTTCAATCGGACTCTACCAGCTAGCGATGCGACCGGAATGTGATTGAGGTTAGCCCGTACAATGGGCAGCAGGTATAGCCATTCCTTGCCGCTCAGGCGGGCAAAGCGCGAATAACCTGCAGTATGTCTCGATTGACTCTCTCAACGGTGCCATTCACCCACGGCGAGTACACCGGAGTGAAGTCCTGCGGAATCTTCAGTCGCGAGCACAGCGAGGCGGCGGTCTCATTGCAAAAATGAACGCCTTGACCGGAGATTAGCACCTGCGGCTTGCCGTACCGCTTGTACCAGTCCAAAAGTCCAGCTGCTGCAGTACCGCTATTACAGTGCGGACAAGGAAACAGCTCGCAATAATGCATTTTTGATGAACAGAATGGAGCGGTTCTCACCAGACGAGTCGCACATCGCCAGGAAGTCCTTATGAGCTCATTCATTGCGCGCCTTCACCTCATAGGTTGACCCCATGGGCGCTGCACTGGCATGTCACCTTTAACATGTTTGCACAAGAGGCACTTCCGGATAAACTCTTGCGCCTTGCGGCCGAGATATTCCACGTGAAATCGATCGCGAAGCAGCGTCGTCATGGGTTGCTCGCCTCGGTGACCTCGCAATCCGCAGTGCGCAATTACCACCAGCCGTTTGATGAGCTCCGCCGATTGGGACGAGATCCACATTCTCCCCTCGATAAAGACGGAGCCATTGTGCAACGTAAACTCCGAAGTCTTGAGCGAATTCTTGAACTGTGCCTGCTGGTATAAAACCTCTTCCTTGGTCGACCAGACAATTGTCATCCTACAAGGGTCTGAGATCGGACACAGTCGGGGTGCTCCGTGTTTGCAGACACTTGTGTTGCCTCGGGTGCCGGTTGCTGCCCCCATCGGGAGACGAGGTCCACCCACACGTTGTCGACACCTGTGATGTGCTCGATGGTGTAAAGCAGTCTACTAATGCGCATGGCCCAGCGCTGTAGCTTGTCCCGCACATGCCGCTTCAGCTCCGTGTATGGGTCGAAAATGTAGATTAGGTTCACGTGGTCACAGTAAATCCTGAATCCTCCAGGTCGGAGCAGGAGGTACTCGAGATCTGAACAGACCTTCACGATGGGGAACGCTTCCTTTTTGACGATGGACCAGTTCCGCTGCGAGCCTTCAAACATTCCGCCCTTGCAGCCAAGTAGTTGGTGTTGTTGGTGGTGGACTGGTAGGTCTGCATCCCTCTCGGGCAGGCCCTCCGAAAATACAACTGGAATGAAATTCAAGCAGCTCAACGAAGTCAGTAATTGTAGGGGAACTCGTGATATTATTAAATACGTTATTTGACTGGTAAGCGCAATATCACTCCACTACCTGATCCTCACTAGTTGGAGCTGACCACGTCAGCCACCGTCTTGACACTCCATAGGTGGTGATTCACCTTGAGAAGCAAAATCATCTCAAGGTTGATCGGAAGGAGTCCTTGACGGTGGCTGCCGAGCACATGTTTCACTTGACTAAATAAACGCTCGCACATGTTCGAGGTGGAAGGAATCACTTCAAGCTCAGGGTACTCGCACGGCAGCTCGCGCAGCAGTTTTCGCTTCTTCAGCACTCGGTCGACAAAACCAAGTGCCTTGTCCTCGACCACTGCAGCAGGAGCTGCAAACGGGAGCGCACTTCAGAACCGTCCCACAGGCATCTTCGAACTCAGGCTGCTGGACGATAGCAGCGCCAAACCGTAGGTAGACTTTAACACCAGGATGCTCGGCGATCAGGGCGTCGAAAATGTCGCGAACGTCAAGCAGCGACAACCCATCAATGTCGCGAACGTCAAGCAGCGACAACCCATCAGCGCTTTTCAGCTTCTTCGACGAAGACTCGAATGCCTTCAGCGCTTCGAGGAGCCCCTTGAGCTTGTTTTCCTCGCGGCGGGTTGGCATGAGTGCCGCCATCGCATCGTCCAGCGTGTTGATTGCGTCTTTTAGATCAAAGTAACACTGAACCATGTTGTAGTACCGGTCTCAACTTCGTTTTTCCCCAACAATTGACAATAAACATTCAAATTAAGTAAATGGCCGATAAACCAACATTTGCGGATTTAGCTCACCTCAGGCTTGCTGACGCGTTGAGGTCGCCTAATATACGCATCAACGACTGCAACTTCACCAGTGACGGCTCGTAGCTCTCCCTGTAATGCACGACAGCCAAGTTGAGCCTGTGGCTGGCGCACCTCACAAACGGCACCTTCATAACAGACGCAATGCAGCCGTTTGTGGAGAAATTATCGGCCACGATGTACAGTACGTCGCTCAGCGGGCGCTTGAAGAAGCCCAAGATGATCCGAAGGAAAGCCAAGTGAGCGGGAGCAGAGTGATCGACGATGTCGTCGTCCACGAGGGGGGCCATTGCGAGCAGAATCTTCTCCATCTTGTCGTCGTGCAGGAACCGCCACATAGTGTTCCGAACGAAAGGCACAGCCGTCCCATACAATCCTAAACTTATTGGGGAGAACGTTAGCGATGACGCTTTCGAGGGCGTTCGTCAGAAGCGCCATGTACTTCTCGAGCGACTCGGTGGAGATCGAGGAGACAGCAGCATACTTAGCCACCGTCTCGTCTTCTGCGAAGCTGAAGGGGAGATTGCAGGAGACGATCCAGTCGATCCAGCTATAGAGCGTCTGGCTCTTCTTGTCGACGAATCCAACGAGGGTGCCTCTGTCAAGGCCTCTGCTCTCCATCTCAGCCGTAAAGTTAGGATGTTGAGCGCGTGTAGTTAGCCTTGCTGTCTTGCTTGCGGGGTTTGAGCAGCGGCAGCGAAAGTAGGCCATCAGCTCGTCCTGGTAGTCGAGGACAGGCTTGAAGAAGAAGTCGCACACTTGCGTGTTGGTGAAGAAAGTTGTCGGAGCCATTGTAGATTGGAAACTGAGGAGGCATGAGCCATTGCGGTAGGGTGGAGGTCGTGAGGCTGCGGTTGCTGTCCGCTTTGTGCTTGGTGGCGACAGCAATGGCTGGTTGAGATAGTTTTAATTAGTACAGCATGGGGTACAAAATAACGTTCGGCGGTACTGAAGGTAAGTTATTTACTTTTTTCGTACTAACCGAACAAGCCGTTATTCAATAGTACTATTTTCACTTCAATGTATTATTCGGAGGGCTTGCACTCGGCCACTTGGCTGACAATCACACTCCATCCATCAGCACATGCGTCACTCAGAAGGCACACAACAGCATCCTCCGGTGCGGGAGGAGGGCAGCACGCAGTAGGAGTAGCTTAACCTCGCGAAAGCAAGCGTCCAGCTCCGGTGACCATTCGAGCGCCGCGTGTAGTCCGTTCTTGTTGCGCTTTCCAACCACACGCATCTGCTGCACCAGACATTCATACAGCGGCGCTGCAATCCGTGCGTAGTCAATGAGGGAATCGCGCACCCAGTTGATCGCGCAGAAGAATTGCTGCAACGCGGCAACGGTTGGTGGAGGGGGCAGATTTTCCAATGCGGAAAGGCGCTCAGGGTTGTGCTGGATGTCTGCTTCGGATACCATCTTCCCACGCCACAGTACTTGGGGCTGAAAAAGGACGCACTTCGTCACGCTCAGCTTCAGACCGTGATCCTTAATCAGCTCGAAAAACTCGCGAAGCACGCGCAGAAATTCGTCCATCGAGGACGCGTACAGCAGGATGTCATTAATCCACAGCAAGCAGTTGCGGTGTAACAGCGGTGCCAGAATCCGTTGTAGTTTAACCTGAAAATGCAGCTCAGGCTCTGTCGCCCTTGTGGCACCCGAGTAGGTGTATAGACGGCATCTTCGTTCAGGAAGGAGAACATTTCTTGACAGCCCGGGTACAGCGGAAGCTCTTCAATAGGTCGAATCGTGCACCGCACCTCACACATCGCCAACGGCACTTGCCAAGTTTGGCATGGTTCCTGCGATCGGGACCGTCATACTGTTGATAACTCTATAGTTGGTCGTGATCCGAAAACCGCCTCCAGGCTTCTTCACTGGTACCACTGGTGATGCCCACTGCACTTGATCATTCCGACGAATAAAGCCGTGTCGTTCCAGATCCTCCGTGTACTCCCTCAGGAACGTGCTTTGTAGCGGCGCGTACTTCCTTGCCTTGGCACGATACAGCTTCGCTCCTTCAACCAAAGTCACTTGCAGCGGATCGACCCGCGCGGCAGGATCAGGGCCAACGTGAACACGCTGTAGAGTCCCAAAAGCACCCTCACTTCAGCTAGGTGCTCATCATCCACGCCATTCTCACGAGCTTCATCCAGCAGATGTCGGACGCCTTCGTTAATAACATCCTCCTCAGTAGGACCATACTCAGGCTCTGCAAACTCGTCGTCGGTCTCGTCGTTAGCAATCATAGGCGTGATCAGCTGCTCAATCTTGACATCAATCCCCAGCGCACACAGGGTCTCATCGTCCAGCACGAAGTGCCGGGCAGCACAAGGCAGCATGCACCCCGTACATTTACAATGCCGGCGGCCGTGACCAGTTGCAAGTTCAGTATAACGGACTGCGTACACGTCACATCTGTACCGTTAGACAGAGTAGCGGCCACTGGGGCGTCTAATGGCCTCATAGCAAGACCCGGCGACACGGAAATCAGCTCATCCATCACTGGCTGCGGCACCATCGATCTATCCGCACCAGAGTCGACGACGTAGAGCACCACCACAGCCTCGTTTAGCCGCACGTGATTGGCCGGAACGCTCCAGGTTTGGAGTGTGGCGGACAGCATTGGCGTGTGACTGTTCCCGTTTGCGGACGCTCTTGGCGTACGCCGCTCGATCTTATTTGCTCAAGCCCGGCCACTCGTGCACCCAGTGGCGACCCTTACAGTGCATACATCTATCCCTCGGAGCACGACTGGGTTTGCGGGTATCCCATGGAGCTGATCCAGCCGGGCGACCACCCGTCGATGGCGAACGGCACTTCAGCTGGACGAGGGAAATTAGCTCCGCCTCGGTCACATCATCCTTGTGCTTCTTCAGCTCATAGTCGCACAGCGTGGTCAGCAAAACCGGCGTGAGCGAGCCTTTCACCCCATACACCACGCTGGCGTAGTCTTCGCACGTCACGGAGCACCGCTGGCGGATCTTTTCTTCATACTGGATTCGTTTGCTGCTCCACTTGACCAATTCCAGCTCGGCAGCTTGGGCGCAGCAATCAACTCGTAGACTGGCGGCGGGACCGTCATCTCGACGTCGCCATCCGCGTCAATTGTAGCGGCCGCATGTAAATTCATCTTCAGCGTTTTGACTCTTCAGGTCCTTAAAACAGATTTCTTGCACTGGAACCTGCCGTTAACGAAAGTTAATCTTATCGCGCGCACACCTGTTGTGTTGTAGAAAAAAATGAAAAAGTGAGCATTGAGGTTTAGCGTGAATCTAGCTATGTCGAGCTCCTGTTAGCCCTGCACCGAGCAAGCCGTCTTGGTTCGTGCCGGCCTCCAATCGGAGTCACCGTCGCGCGGATCCGGCCCATTACCGATTCGTCAGCTTATGGGATTGGTTCCAGGTAGCAAGCTCGGGTCCTTGCCGTCATCGGCATCGGGCGGGCAAATCTTGAACGGCATCATCCACGATGGTGCAACATCCGTCAAGCTTGCCGGGGCTGACGACTCGGACTTCAAGCTGGGAAAGATGGCCACGACGATGGGGTGGGGAACGAGCGCGGATACCGACGAGAACTTCTGCAGCGCGTGGACGTCCCGCTGGCGAGTGACCAGGCGTACGAAACGGTCGACTCGAGTATAGTATACGCCGGTTGCGTCGCAAACCACTACTCGAGCCTGCGCTTGTGTGCGTTGCCAAGTACTTTCGCTATGAATTCATTGACCGCCAACCCGGAAGTATTTCAACGAAGAAGCCTGATGGTGTCGTTGACCAGTCCGGCATTCTGGTAGTTTCGAGTTCTACTCGAACCGAAAGCGTATACCGGTTATTGTGCAGTGATTCTGGTGTGGCCCACGAATTGTCGAGTCGAGTCGGCTGAGGGTGACGATATGTTGGAATCGCGTTAGAGCACCTTTAATACAACGTCACGAAAGTGGTTAAAGGCGCCTAAAGCATATTTAACCCATCAACCTTCTATAGTAGATAGAAGGGGTTAAACGAGTGTTCTGGGGGTTGCACCCCCAGACCCCCGCGATAGAAAAACTAACCCCGAGTTGCAACAACGGGTCCGCTCGCTGGAGTACTCTGCGCTGGGCTCGCCTCCGCAAATTCACGCGGCCCTGCTTCGCGGGCTCCCCGCGTGGGTTTGCTGCGTCTACGCGACCTCGCAACCGCTCGCTAACGCAACCAGCGATGACATCCACCCCCATACAAAAACTCCATGATAGGCGCTTTTTGATAAAGCGCCATTAAGGAGGATGACCTCTAAGTGGGTTATCGAGCTAAACCTTTGGCCATATTGCGCACGGGTGGGCGGGTGACCGTTAGTCGACGACTTTGTTCAGCGGTCCGAATGATCACAGTGTGCTACTAGGCACTGCCTAGTGATCATGTCCAAATGCCCGATGGACCGCATCTCGGTCCTTGAAGATGCTCTTGTGCTTCGCCATGGAGCTGCAGGTCGGTAACTGAAAGATTTATCCGTTGAAGGTGGTGCGCTACAGATTTCGCCCTCACTTCTGACACCGTGTTTAACCCATAACCTGTAAGTCACTTATATTATTATTTCCCAAAGGTAGTAAGCCCGCCTTCACGATTTGAAATCCGCAAGTAGGCGGGAAAAGGAATTGGTGGATACCGCGCCAAGGGAGCTGTCGATAGCACTGCATAGGTCACTTCACAAGTAACCCCAAGCCACTCAAGCAACCGCACCCCACGATCCCACTTCAGACGAACATGGCACGCTGGATGACATTCGACCAGAAGCGTCAGATCATCGCCAAATCTGTCGAGCTCGCAGAGTGGGCGGCGATCACTTTCAAGCTGCCACACAAACCTGCTCGCTCCACGATTAGCGGCATACTCAGCAACGCCACACGTATTACCAGTGATGCGTACGGCGGCGGTCGTCGTCGGAAACCACTCAAGGTGTTGTCGCTGAGGCTGAAGCACCGCCTGATGTAATGGGTCAAAGAGTATGAAGACAAGAATCTCTATCTGTCCCGCCAGCTCATCACCACGAGGGCTCGAGATCTACAAGGCGAACTCTGCGACGCCTGGGACCTGAACCTATCGGACGGTTGGCTCACTCGCTTCATGCGCCGCCACGGTTTGCGGTCGCGCCAGCTCCATGGCGAAGCCGCTCCTGCGGATCCAAAGGTGGTTCAGCAAGGGCTGCAGAGCCTACACGAAATAACGAATCTGTACGCCACACGAAATCCACCCAACAGCACTGAGAACCACTATCTCAGGTGCTGTTCTACCGAAACCTCAGAGTAGATCACCTTCTACCCGAAAATATGAAATACACGCTGGGTACAGCCGCCTAGTTCGGCCTGCCGACGTGTAATGAAATGATATAGCCAAATAGGCACCCCCTCACACCGAGGTACACCCAAATAGTCTATATGGGGCTTGAGTTTTGTTGGAGTCTCCTCAGACACCCTTTTCCACAAGAACGCACTAACGCTTGCGGCCTTCGGGGCAAATTCGATTCTGATTAATACTTTACACATGCAAACAAAGACCTATCAAGGAGGGGGGGGGGGGGGCACAGCTTCCTTCGGAGAGCACCCAAACAGCGGTGGAAAGATCGTCTTGCGAGCGGCCTGCAGGCTTGTGCCGAGCGGCGCTTCAATGTGATAGTGGCTCGGAAACCAACGGCGCGCAGCACCTCCACTTGAGACCGGGCGTGATGATTGGCTGGGCTTCTTTAAAGTCGCGCGTGGTAGTCAGCAAGCTCCTGATTACACCACTTTCCGAGCCTGCGATTGGCTGTAGGGTGCGCGTCACGTGGATGCGACAGTGCGTCATATGGGTGCGACCGCGCGCCAAAGCTGATTTGGGGTAAGCAATCACTTGATGACCGCCTTTTCGCAACGACCATCTGCAACATCCCATCATCCACTTCACTCCGAGCTTCCGAGCCTCCACCGAATCGGGACTTGCAGTGTCTCCAAGTGCCCATCTCAGCTACACTGAGTCTTCCTTGGCTCAGCGAACCATCTCCGAGTCTCGTTCGATCTAAGAGTGTCCTCCACAGCTGGACCTCTTCGAGTCTGGGGGTACTTCTGAGCCGCCAGGAGCTTGGCAGTCATTCCGCTGAGTATCCCGGAGTTCAGAACACCGCAAGTAGACTCAGAGGGTCTTGCAAGGGGAACTCCGCCTAGTCGTGGGACCGCTTGACACTCGGCTGAGCGGGATTGAAGCTCAGCACTAAACCGTGGTTTTGGCGGGACGAGTCACGCGGCTTCAAGCTGTCACATCTGCAGCTGACCATTTTTTCACCAATCATGACCCATCATATTGAGTGCGAGAGAGATCCGGCAGCCGAGCGATGGGGCTCGCCGGGCAAAGTCCGGGCGCGCCTCGTCACACGTAGCAGAGACCCGTTTTGTCCATGTTGTAGATGCCGGCAGCTGAGCCTGGGATAGTGGTTCTCAGCTCGGCCGTTTCGTCTACATCAAGACGTGGTGCGCGGAAGTCCCAGGGTGCAGAGGCGAGAACCCTGGATCAAGACAGGCTCAACCCAAGCCAGCTCTCGGAGCCACCCTAGGTCGGAGGGCGAGTGAAGACCTGTGTACGCGGCTCTCAGCTGGAGCCGCTCGGAGGAAGTGAAGAAGCAAGGAAGACCAGGTCTGTGGTCTTGGAGGAAGCAGACAAGTTGTGTGTGGAGTGTATTGTGGAGTATTGTGTCTACATTTGGAAAACCCGGGGGCAGATTGGGTCAAGACACGTGCAGACGAAGGCCTGTTGAGCGGGGAGCCGGCTTCGTTTGGAGACATCTGGAGACGACTGGACTAGGAACAAGGTTGGCGTGACTGGCCGACGTCTGGGCCCAAAGCGTAGCCCCAGCAAGAACCGTCAAGGGGATCGCAAGGAAGGTGCACACGCCGTGTCGGGCCAAGAGTTCGAGCTTAGAGGTGTCGGCCGAGTCTTCTTCGAGTCCAGCTGAGGTTTATCAGCTGAGACTCTAATACTCTGAGCCCCTCTGAGCTTAGACTTAAGGTTTGACGATTCAAGTTTGATCAAGGTATATTCTGGACGTTGCCCGCACCTCTCCACATACGCGATGGCGCCTGCGCGCTCCATTTGTACGAAGGGAATGCGAGGCGTACAGAAGAACAAGATCAGGGTCACGCTAGCGCTGAGGAATATGGCTTCAAGTACAGAAAAAATCAGTAGGCCTCGATGACCGGGGTGATCTTCCGTGAATGGCTGAGCGATCTCGACCGAGATATGCGTGCCACTAGTTGGCATATTTTGCTTCTCCTGGACAACGCCTCACCACACAGTACGGGCTACCTCGCGCTCACCAATGTGCAGGTGCGCAAGCTCCCTCCAAACACTACCACCTACCTGCAACCGATGGATGCCGGCATGATCGCAGCTTTCAAGCAGCGCTATCGGCGCAAACAACTCGAGTGGGTGTACGGCAAGATGAAGCGTCATAAAGATGTCGACAAGAAAGCATACGCCGTCGATCAGCGGCGTGCTATGGAGTGGAGCAACAAGATCTGGCAAGACATGCAGAAGACACGCACGATAAGCAACTGCTTCCGCCACACCGGGGTTGTCTTTAATGGCGTTAGCGAGAACCCTTGCACGTACGGGACGAGAACGTGACGGACATCATTGTGCGTGCGTCTCAGCTAGAAATATGAAAACCTTATATACTACATATCCCTTGGAATTCATGACAGTAGTACCGGGATCAGAAGTGAGGGCGAAATCTGGATTTGTCGGGCGATCTCTAATCTAAAACAAATTGTAGGTTTCCGTCTAGGGATTTGTAGCTTCAATCCTGGAGTCGTGACCAAATAAAGAAGCTCGAGATGCAGGCGCCGCTGCGGCTGATGCTACACGTGGTTGCGGCGCTGCTGCTCAGCGCTCGCAGCTCTCAGCTGGGCCACGCGCTGCACCCGTTTCAGCGCGCCATCGCCAATGACTGGGTGCGGCTCCTCTTCTACGTGGACGCGAGC
>JAHQIV010000971.1:0-14658 GCA_030463285.1 Phytophthora europaea
TGGCGCCCTCGGCCACGAAGTAGTTGGCGCCCAGGAAGCAGACGGAGATGATGGCTGCGCCCAGCGAGCCCGCGTACACGTCCAGGGCCACGTACCAGAGCATGTAGACGGCGGCCATGACCGCCGAGTAGTTGAGCACCGCGTAGTCGCCGTAAGGCAGAGAGGCCAGCGCCGCGGGCGTCTCAGCCAGCGGCTGCGTGTGCGCCAGGATCATGAGCCCCGACACGAAGATGGGCCAGATGCAGGCCAGGTGGATGTACTGGTTGACCTTGTTGTCGTGGTACGACAGGTAGAACGTCACCTGCTTCTCCAGGTCGAACCGGTCCGAGACGAAGCCCATGGCGGTCGCGCTCTACTCTTTGACTTGCGCTGCTCGGAGAAAATTCCAAAGTGAGACCAACGTTAAACCAGCGCTTCGAGCTTCAAGGAGGAGGAATTCGACCAATGAGGGGAGAGGAGACGCGGATTGGCTGAAAAGCGAACGGATACGTAAGCACTTCAACGTGAACATATCGGTCGCAGCAATCAATGAACTTGAGCTTTGACAAAAAGCGTGTATGTATGTGCATGTATCGTTTCGCCTTTTCTGGCATCATTGGACGCAAGAAGAGCTCTGCGCAGAGCTAGCTGCATGCATCCCTATAACTAACTGGAAGACTCGCAGCACCATGGCTGGGTATCGAAGTTCATCGACTGTATCTCCGAGATCAGCACGTCGGGGCTCTGTGCGCTGGTCCTCAACTTGAGGACCTCAAGTCGTCGCGCTTCACGCAGCGAGATGTGCTGCCGGTGCTAACTGTTCACTTAGAAGACGTGACGTGGTCCAAGTTACAGTATCGCGCTGGTCAGTCCATCCCGGATGCATCCACCCAGGCGTACGTGAGAGACGCCGTCAAGGTTAAGCCGCCGGCTGCAGATGAAACTTCGGAATCGTCTCAGCCGGTCCAAGATGTGGTGACGCTTGATGAAACAGGCGACGAGTCTGCCCAGCTCACGTGTAAGGAAGAGGGTCCACTGCCGGCTGTTCAAGAAGAACCCGTGCTACCCGTTCCGACGGAGGCCGAACCGCCGAGTCCGGATGGAGCACCTTCGATTTCGGCACCCCGGTCAGACGCTCAGGAGCTGTCGCCCGAGTCGACAACTGCGCAAGCTTCCCGAATGGTCATTGACCTGACCGAAGATACGCCATCGGATATCCAAGTGCGGAGCGACGGACCGACTGTCGCGCAGGTGAAGACGTACGTGCCAGACTAAGTCCGCCGCTGGAAGCGTGTGCCGACGGAGTTTATGCCTCACCGACGATCGAGTACTCGTGGCCGTCCCCGCCTCCGGATTTCAAATCTGGTGGGCGGCTGTGATGACGACATCCGAGGAATGAATGTTTCTGCGCAGCCGCTGATTCGGAAATGAAAGGCTACCAGCGCCCCTTGCATATTTATATCTGGAAACCTGGCCGCGATCTGCAAATCTCATGTCACAGGCTATCAGGTGCCTTAGACTTGAACTGTTAAAATTTAACGCGTACAATTTTCTATATGCGGAGTTTTGATGGCGACGATCCTGTTGGATACTTTGCGGAATATTTTTACCTCTGTATAGAGCTTAACGCTGACAGTAAACCATTAAAAATCGCCGTTTTAGCTCTTTTCTTAGGTTCACGATAATAAACACGGCGTTCCCTGTTTGTTAATTCGGGGGCGCTCACTATAGTGTATTTTTTGGATTGAAGCGTCTCTTCACCATGGCATTGAAGGTGCTATTCTTGTACCCATGATAATGATCAAAATGTTTTTAAAACCACCAAGGTTTTTTACCGCCTGTTTAGCCCGCCTGTACGCGATTCTAAACTGACATCCTAACCCACTTCAAGAATTGATGAATCCACTTGGTAAAAAGTAAATCAGAGTAAATTGCAGAGTAATCAAAGAGCAAATCGGAGCTACATGATTACAAGGGGGCTTCGCCCTAACAATTTCCAAGTCAATAGCCGACTCGCCCGAGCAGGTGAGCATCCACATGTCATGCTACACTCGTACTTAGTAGAAGTTGGATACGCCAGCCAGGATTGGCCAGCGTCTTTTTCAAGGACATTGGATTTATTTGGTGTGGACCACACCGGTCGGTGTGGCCCACCATAACTGAGTGTCACACACCACTGTGACGTGCTACACACCAGGACCTCTCAGGCAGAATATTCTAAGTAGACCTCCCCCATGTAATACGTTTAGTTAGGGGTCGGTCGTACGTAAGGGTCAATGGTTCACGAGGGCCAACCGCTGAGGAAGATCGCAATTTAGACAGGGATTCAGTATACAGATGTGAGTGTTATTAATACAAGTCAGTTCAACTCTAACCTACAAGTGTGTAAGTCGTTCGGTACCTGGTACCTCAGGCGACAGGGAAGGCAGGGCCTTTTACACAAGAAGCAACAGAGACGCCAGGCGTCTGTTGCGGTTAGCGCGTTACGCTTTCTCAACGCTACGGTGCGTGTGACCCCCGTCACACTAGCACTGCTATCTTTTCGCCCAATCGTCTTTGAAGGCGCGCGTCGGTAGAACAGTCGCGTCTCATCGAAATTATACACGTCGGTAGGTTCATACTCGGTAATCTTGCTTAGAATTGCCGGTAGCTCGCGAGCCAGTGCAGCGAGATCAGCGGATGCGACTTCACCGTGAAGACTTAAGCTCTGGAAATCATGACGACTCTTGAACGTGGTCAGCCAGCCGTTTGAGAACTTGGGGGCTCCGCCGTGCCCTCGATTAGCCCTCCCTGCTGCATTTTGACGAAGAGGGTACGGGCTTTGGTTTGGATGAGATCGTCGGAAATGGGGACCGTTGCCCTGCTGCGCGAGTACCCAGAGCGTTAAGGCCTCGTCGAGACCAGGAAAGGCGACGACATAGTTGGCTTTGCGGTCGTCGCTCACCGCGGCATCAAGAGTCTCGGAGGAACGTTTGAGAATACCGGAGGTTGTTGCCTGCGCGGGGGCCTTGTACAGTTGGAAGTGAACGCGGCGCCACTCTCTCAGCTCGTTTAGCGTGAGCTTTGGCTCGCGCACGTGCTTTTCGATCGGCTACCGCGTCTCCTTTTGGGTGAGGTTGCCTGTGCGGAGCGTGGGTGTCTTGGAGGGCATGAGCGCGAGCTGGGGGTGCGAAGAATGAGTGTGGGTGTGGCGAATAGGGAGGGATTCTTGAGTAAGAGGCTCTCACTGAGAGCCAATCACGCTACATTCTAAATGTGATTATCTGACAAATATGATAACTGATTGAGCTGGCCTGTTTGCCCGTGATAATGGAGGGTATCCTGCAGCACCTGATGAATTATTTGAAAATTCAGGTGGACATAAAACGCACGCTTGTCCTTGCAGACCCCTATCTGGATTTATAATCTGAAGCCCCCCCCGATCCCCCTGTAAGCAGCCAAATGACTAAAACCGGCTCTAAATGACAGACGTTTCTATTTCCTTTCGGTTGCAGGTAAGGTACGACTTTTTTGCCTTGTGCTGGATGCAAGCAAGCTTTCACTTCCGTTGCCAGCAATGCACCCATGATCTCATTGCTCTTTGATTTGCCTGAGTGCCTACGCTGCTCCGAGGTGCATCCGTCATGAGAGGTTGCACGCAGCGCCATTCACAAGATCAATTCTCATTTCTCATTTTCCTGCTTAGACATCGAGCGAGCGAGCCTAAGCGATCTAAGATGGCCCGAGGCAGTCAAGAGCCAAGGCGCGGTGGACGTGTTCCAGGTGCTGAAGGATACATGACCACCGACAAGAACGCACTGCTAGAGTGCATCGAGTCTGTGCTGCCCATTGGTGCGAACAAGTGGCCACACAGTACCGTGAAACCCAAACGGGAACGCTGGTCACGAGTGTGTCACCGTCACTACATGTAGACTTTGGTCACTTGAGTGCCTCGTATTTGAAAGCTCTGCAAGTTGATCACCTTCATTCAAATGGTCTGGGTGTTTGAGAATTAATTGATTAGGTGCTGCGGGATACCCTCCAATCATCTGCGGGAGGGAAGGCCGTACCGTACAACTCGACTTGTCTCCGACACCAAATATGCCTCAGTCACGATACCCCCTAAATATGATATACCTATGATAGGATTGTGAGACAGATGTTTCAGAGACTTAAGCTGTAAAACCTACGAATTAACAAAAGCTGATAGCGCCACTGAACTCGGGAGGCGGGTTTACCTCGATAACCCTCCCAGCGCGCAAGAGGATTCGATCAAAGACCTACTCGTTGGAAGTGCCATAATGCTTGTGTGCGCGCGCGCATGGCAAGAAATTGGCGTATCTATTCCTGTTTATCTCTAGCAAGATGCATGTCAACCACATCACCTCTGTTGGCTACTTCACCAACTGCAATATCAAGCAGATCTAGCGATTCGAGCTTGCTAGCTAGATCCGTGAAAGCCTTCTCGTCCTCGCTGCTAAGAGGGCTTGGCTTCAACATACCGTTGAATCCATTTGCAACCGTAGAGGCTGACAACTTAGTCCACGCTTCTGCTACCCACTGGACAACGTCGCATCGCTTGGGTGGCTTGATGCCATCTCGCTGGATACCTTCGCTTACCACCTGCTCTTGCAGCCGTTGCAGCCAGCGGAGCCGGAGCTGTTGCTTTAACGGAGCATTCCATGCCAAGTCCGCTGGTTGACAAACACTGGTGTCACCACCGGGAACCTTGATGAGATGGACTTGGAGCTCTTTCGCGTGAGCTACTACTTCTGGTGTCCAGTGCGCTGAAAACTCGTTCCAGAGGAGTAGAAGCGGAAGGCTAGGCTCCTGGCGGTACTTGAAGTGATAGTCTAGTCATTTAGTTGAGATTTCATCTATCCACCACCCCGTGCTGTTCCCGTATATATGCACGTGGTACCGCTCCTGCAGAGCCTTAATCTCCTTCCAGAGCGTCTTGCCGAAGCCGTGACGCAGTCGCTCGTTCTCTACTGATGTCGCCTTCACAGTCGATGCACGTGTTTTGATGACGAAGAACGGCGTGAATTTCTTGCCATGGCTCGAGCCTTGTAGCATGCAGGTCATCCGCTCCTTGTCTTTCCCACCCGAACGAACCCACCATGTACGTGCACCACGCGCGTTGAGCGTACGCTTGGGGACGTATTCAAACAAATTGGAGTATGATCGGCATTGTAGACCTCTTCGACATCGAGCTTGCGCATCGTCTCCTTCATAGTCTTGTTCAACGCTTCTACGGCTTTGGCGCTGTCTTCGGGGAGTGATGACCCTGTCTTGTCCTAGCGCGAAAGCTAACTCGATGACGCTTGATGAAGCCTTTTCGCCACGCTCACGACGCAGCAAACTTTTGCCGACTTAGTCCGGCTTGCTCAGCAAAATCCAAGGCTTTGAAGTGGAGCATGAGGGCCGAAACGGGGGCTCTCAGCACGCGATACTCATTCACCCACTTGACCAGCTGCAACTCCGTGTCCCTGAGAGAACCGTAGCTGTGCCGATAGGTATAATTTTCTTCATTTTGCTAGTCTTGGTGCTGCTGCTTGCTAAAGCCACCTTCGCTCCCATCTTACGCCAGTAATAGATACTCTTACGCTTCGTCTCGCGCGCTGCTGGATTGAGGCCAGGAAAGAAATGGTTAAGAGTTTCTTCGGCAGATTGAGTGGCGAAATATAGTAGCACGCGCTGTCGAAACTCGTAGGTGACCGAGTCCCGCTTGAATCCCTTAGGCCGCGCTCCACCTGATGAGGTGAGCTTGGGGCGCTTGCCTCGCACCATTGCAGCGCCTCGGCAAAATGGTTGGTGTGTGAGGCGGTCTTTTACCCACACAAGGCTCAAATTAAATCTGCTTGTCGGGTATAAGTTGCGAATGCCTAGCCCTGCAATATCTCGATTTCATTGGCTATATCATATTGTCGGATATAAGATTGTGTCGGATACAAGTCGATTTATACGGTACTCAAAATATATTTTCTGAAAATATATTTCCAGTACAGTCCACATTGGTTTGTGCACTCCGACAATTCACATGTCGCTCCAAGATGACGAGTCCGCCGTAGCGAACTCTCGAGACGACGGCGTAGACGTCTCGTCGCCGTGCGTAATTCCTCTCACTAGTGAAGTAGTCCCTCTGGCGTCGCTGGACGACGACGAATGGGACCCGAATGCTCTACTGGAGGCTCTGGACGACGATATCGGAGACTTTGGTCTGGCGCTCGACACGTGCGTCGACAGTGACGCCATCCCTTCAGCCACTTCATGCGCTGTAAATGGCCCCTGCAATCTCCAGTCAGAGAGGAAGCAGAACAAACCCACGACCAAAGCCAAGCGGAACTACGACCCCAACAAGGCTCGCAGTGAGCAGCTGCAGGAGCTGCGGCGCCTGCGGACGGAGGCCGACGACCTGCAGCTCCAACTGCAGCAGCTACAGACCAAACGCGCCGCGTCTAATTGCTCCGTCGAGCACCAAACTGGTCACCACTCGGACGCGGGGCTGCCGAAGGTGTGGCGGGACATTTGCGCTCGGCAGCTGGAGCGGCGACTTAAAGCGGAGCAGGAGAATAGCCGCCTCCGCAGCAAGTGCAGGGCCGAACTTAAGGTGGCCAAAAGCGTCGAGAAACTGCTGTTCAAGCGGCTGTCGCAGCAGCACTCGGAGCCCGAGACGGGCAAGTGCGTCCGCCGCGTGGAGATCCCTGCGGGCTTCATCAAGCACGTGGCCGCGCGCATCTTCGACGAGTTGGCGGCGGGCGTCGACGTCTCGTACCGAGACGTGGAGCACGTGCTGGAGACCAACTGCCCCGTCCCGACTGGGGTTGAGACGCCCAGGCCACTGCTGCGTGAAGGCGTAAGCATTGAGCTGTTTGACAGGAGGGTGCTGCCCTTCGACCTGCGCGCGACGGGCGACGCGTGGTGGAGACGCTGGCAGAACTACAGAGGGCAGCGCTCGGACGAGACCGCGGGCGACGACGTGGTCAGAGAGAGGTGTGGGCTGGAGATGGTCGACGTCAAGACCGGCAGGGGCGCGACGCTCTACGTGCAGCAGGTTTTGAGGCGATACGTGGAAGACCACCGCGTTGCTGTGGTCTGGCACGCGTACTTCGAGCCCTTCACATTTGATCAGGAGCTGGTTCGAGGCGTGCATTTCCTACTCAAGGCCTACGTGCTGATGAAGCCGCACCGCAGTGATGATGCTGAAGAGGCTGCTACGAGCGTGCTGACGTGCTATAACATCACGCCGCACTTTTCGGACCCGCAGATTCAGAAGGATGCCAAGACTGTTGCCTTGACGAAATTTGTGGTGAGCGCCACATCCGCGAGCATTTCGACGAGCAACGAAATGATGGAGAACTTGCTGGTGGACCAGGCGCTGCGTAAGTGCTGCTGAATTGACAGTACAAGTATGCTTGTATGTCTCCGAGGAGATATGCTTCTTATCAAGCAAGTACGACAAAAGTGGAAGTTGCGCTGGCTTGTGCACCATCGAAAGATCACCAAACTTGAGATGAGAAAACTCGTCACTGCGTTTGGAGGGCGTGCACTTCCTCGCCCGTCCGACTTGTTATTATTATCGCATCCGTTTCGACTTGAAATCGTTGTGAAATGCCAACCCAAGAGATGTCAAACACCGCCAGGCTGGTGGCACCAGCGATTATTTTTGTTTTCTCACGGTCAAGGGCTGTTAAGCTATACAAGTTTTGTAGCAGCACGCGATTTCCCCACACAGACATGATGCCAAGTCGAGTTCACAGCATCGTTGGAGTACCTCAGGGGCAGGATGCCAGAGTCAAGGGAACTAATCGGCGGATGACGGCACACCGTGTCCTGATAACAGCATGGTTTTGCGTAGACATGCTACCGCTTCTTTTGCAAATATGAAGCTACTTGAAGTTCATGACGCCGCACAAGATCACGGAAGCTTTAATTGAGCTACATCGCGAATCGGAGACTGGGCAACTAGCTGCACTCTGCCCCGTCAAGGAATTGTATATCGCTCAAGTGCGTTGGAATATCGAGGCATTGTACTACTATGAAGTCGGTCACGGGCGGCTGTGCCACTTCATTGTTCCCCAGTACAACATTCACGGAAATTATCTACTGGGGTCGGTAAAGACACAGGCGTCTTCCAATACACCCTCTAGCTGCGCCAACGACAGTTTTCCGCTGGAATATTACTTTTATCACGGAAGTCTCGGCTATTACGCGTTCTACGAGGAAGCGGAGGGTACATACTGTGCCCTGGACAAGACTGCGTATGTGCGTGTACGTGGACTCGGGACGTATGACATCAACGGATCGAACTTGGTTCATGACTCCGGAGGCGAGGGTTATCGGAAGTCCTACTGGTACAGTATCTTCTGTGGCGTCTGGCTGCTGTATCGTACAATTCAAATGAGAAGATGCTACGTCTCATGCAAACGCTATGGCCGAAGGTGCGATTTCACAGGAGAATCTATTTGCCGAAGGGCGGCCGTGGTGTACGTGCAAGAAAATATGCGCCTGACAGCCCATGGAGCTACTAATTATCATCGGACGGTGATGCTGTACTTGCTCATCGAAGGACTGATGAGCGACTTGTTCATGCTGGTAGCTCAAGATGGAATACTCGTCAAGATTCAATACATCTCCCTTGGATACAACCTCTCCGGTGTGCTCTTGCTCGTGTACGAAATGATTGAGAACATGCGCTGGTTACGTGAAAAGTGGAGAATGTTCGTGAAACGATTGGTTTTCTGCTATGAATCGTCAATGTTTGGTGAATTACTAAGTGTCGTCGGACTGTAACACTACATCACAACGATTAATCGATCCAGTCTACGAGATTCTGGGCCGGCAGCATTAGAAGTCTCCTACTATGTCTGGAGCTTAGTGGGACATGGAACTATTGTGCTAGGCCTCGTAACTTTCATAGTCTCCGTTCGGGCTCTCTGGGCATTCATTTACGTCTCGTGGAAGCATCGAACACTCGCAGTTTTCTTCGCACCGTGCTGTGTAGACACCACATTGGCTTTGCGCAACAAAATGACACTGCTTGGCGGTTATCGCTGGGAAGATGGAAAACTGTACTACACTAAAGATGCACTGAAGGCATTTGGACTGCTCAAGATGGAAGAAGCGGGCGGATCTACGTTCGTCGTTTTGCGCAAGACCCGCTGGTTTGAGATTCTAACGGATAATTTGTTCGTGATCGGAGTTACTACTGGTGCCAGCATGGGTCCATGCGAAGAGAGACCTTGCACAGGAATGGTTAGCTTCTTCGATCATAATGCCGGGGGTGATTCAAATCTCGGAGATGTTCGCCGATCACTTGGCATCTGGGTGAGGAACAAGGTATCCGCAGATTCGAAGTCCTAGTGAATTTCAAATATCCAGCATCCAAAGTAATGTTGTGTTGTAGTCCTAAATAGAACTTGCCATGACATCCGTTTCACCATCAAAGTCACGAATGCTCCACGTCAGGTATGAAGCAGACTCAACGAGCAGGCCATGACCCAGTAACAAGCGCATTGATGTCCCGAATCAGCAGCTTGATCACAGCAACACGCCTGTTGGTGGGTGCTTGGGCTTTGCTAGGGTTGCTACCATTTCTCCTCTTGTTGCGAAGCTACTGCAAATTCGTGACACCGCACAAGATCACGGCGAGTCTGGTCGTTCCGCCTGGCACAGGGAAAGAAATAACAAATCTGTCGGACGTGTGTCCTCTCGAAGGCCTTTACCTGGGTCAAGTGTGGTGGAATGCTCAAGTCACGCACTTCTACAATGTGCCACAAGGCGTACTCTGTCATTTTGTCGTCCCTCAATACAATATCCACGGGAATGCTCTAATAGGGTCCTCAAGAGTGCCACCGTATGATACCAGCCCACGCATATGCGCCGACAACAGCTATTCCGTCGATATGTATTTCTACCACGGTAGTTTTGGATATTTTTCGTTCTACGAAGAGCAGATAGGCACATACTGTGCCAAGGATAAAACCGCGTATGTTGTATCGAAAGGCCTTGGCACTTACGACATGAACGGACCAGATTTGGCTGAAGACACTGGAAGCACGGGCTATCGAAAATCTTACTGGTATGGCACGACCGGCGGTATTTGGCTCGTATATCGTGGTCTGGTGCTGCGTCGAAGCTTCATTTTGTGCAGGAGATATGGTCGGAAATGTGATCAAATGGGAGTCGATCTTCAGCGAAAAGAGGCGGTGGTGTTTGTTCATGAGCAACTCCGTCTCACCGCACATAACGCTACAAAACTCCACCGAGTTCTGCTGCTTTACTTGCTTGTCGAAGGGCTCATGGGCGATTTGTTTCTCTTGGTCGCTAACAACGGCTTCTTGTCGAAGATGCAGTACGTCTCACTTGGCTACAATTTATCGGGAATGTTGTTGCTGGTTTTCGAGATAATTGAAAGCACGTACTGGTTGAGCGAGAGAACTCGAGTGTGTATCAAGCGGCTCCTCTTTTGCTACGAATCGTCTCTCCTCGGCGAGATCCTGGGAGCAGCGCTTCAACAGACGTTCCTCACTCACGTCAACGCATCACGAACGTTCAAGACTTCGAACAACATCAATCTTGCCGTCTCCCACTACGTCTGGAGTATTGTGGGCCACGGCGTATTCGTCGCCACTGTCATCGCCTTCATCATGTTGGTGCGTGCACTCTGTGCACTTCTGTACGTGTGGTGGGTGCACCGAACGTGGCTCATCTTCTCGGCCTCGTGTTTTGTTGACACTGCACTGGGACGACGCAATAAAATGACCATGTTAGGAGGCTATCGCTGGGTAGACAACAAATTGTACTACGGACCTGAAGCACTCAAGTCATTTGGGCTTCTTAAGATCGAAGAGGAGGACGGTGCCGAGTTCATCGCACTGCGTAAATTGCATTGGTTCGCCGTACCGAGACATGACATTTTCATACTTGGAGAGGTGTATGGAGAGTGTGTTCGACCATGTGCTGTGCGCCCTTGTACTGGTATTGCTAGTTTCTTCAACCAACAACTAGGAGGTGAAGCTGACGAAGAAGCAAGGCACCAACGTAGGCGTTTGGTTCGAGTACGGAGCAAAATTGCTCCCGGCCCAGATCCGATCGGTATATTCCCGCCATCTTAACCAGAATCTTCTCAACTCCGAAGAGCTGATTGTTGTATGGGACGATCGCAATGGGCTTCTCGTCTATTTTTTCTGGTGGTTGATGAAGCGCAGCGCGAGCAATGCGAGGAATCGCAGCGTCAGGATCATCATGAAGTTGATCAACATGTAGTAGTGAATGTCTTCGTGCCGGACGTTGAAGACACCGTCGAGATAGGACCGAACGGGGACGCTGCCCACGGTCTGCGGGGCATTTTCAATGATGTGGCAGCCCCTCGAAAACTGCGTCATGTCCAACGATGTTCCTGTGTGCAGCGACTGCATCACTTGTGCGTACTCGTGGTCGGGGCAGTCCCCGAAGAGCAGCGCGGTGAAGAGCATGAAGGAGTAGCGCTGTGGGGTGATGTCGAAGAGCCACTTGTAGCCGTGCGGGATGGTGCTACCTGGCGGGTTGAAGCCCATGAACAGCACGAAGATGGAGTTGCAGAGCACGCCCATGAGCGCGGCGACCTCCACACTCGGCATGGCGAACGACAGCAGCTGCTCCAAGTAGATCTGGCACAGCACGAGCAGCGTCAAGTTGAGCCAGTAGAAGGCCAGGTCGCCGATGTCCGTGGAGCCCGCAAGTGGCAGGCAGATGACCGTAAAAAGCAGACTCGACACCAGCACGTACGGGATATCGGCTAGCGTGAAGCCCAGGAAGTACCAGACCGAGTTGTACGTCTGCGACGCTCGCTCGCGGTAAAATGAAGCTCTCTCTTCCGACGTGACTGGTATAGCGCTGATCAGGGACACGATGCCTAAGAACGCCGTGGTGCAGAAAATCATGCCGAGTCCGCTGTTCACCTCCTGGTACGACTTATAGTCGGCACCGACAAACACCAGTCTAAAGAGAAGCCCCATCGCAGTGTAGACCACGACGCGCGTCCAGTTGTAGGTGGGCACGCGCCAGTACATGCGGAAGAAGCGCTGGGTCACCATGTAGGCCTGTGTCAAGCTGCTGGCTGCGCGCTTGTTGGCGAAGCGCAATTCGTCCTGGCCGGGAGCTGGTACCGTCACGCCTTCCATGCTCAAGTTCTCGTCCATGGCGGTCTTGAGACTGCTGGCATTGAACACCTGCGCAAAGTCAACGTCGATATCGGCCGAGTGATCAACGCCGGCACCGATCACCTCCAGCATCCACGTCGCTGGGTTGTATCCGACCGGAATCCTGGGAACTTGCGGGATGCTCTCGAAGTAGGCGACAAGGTGCTGGCAGCGGTCTCCGACGTCCCCGAAGAAAACAGTCTCGCCGCCTTTCTTGAGCAGCAGCAAGCTGTCGAAGAGCTGGAAGACCTCAGTGGACAGCTGGTGAATCGTGCACAGGATGGTTCGACCGGTATTCGCCACCTTGCGCATACCGTCCATGATGACCTTGGCAGCTCGAGCGTCCAGACCACTGGTAGGTTCATCAAGGAACAGCACGCTGGGTTGGGCAGCCAGCTCCATGCCAATGGTCAAGCGCTTGAGCTGCCCCACTGAGCACCCCCGCACACAGCGATCAGCGATCGCGTCCAGCTCAAGCAGTTCGAGGCACTCGGTCACAGCGTCGTATTTCTTCTCGTACGACACGTCACTACCTTGGCGAAGGAATGCGCTGAACGTCAGAGCCTCCCGGATAGTGGCCGAGTCACTGTGGATGTCCATTTGCTCGCAGTACCCCGTGCAGCGGCGGATGGTCAAGTCGGTCGCGGGGAAGCCATTGAGCAAGATCCTGCCTCGAGTTTCGCCTCCAGTCTTGCGACCAGCGATCACGTCTATCAACGTCGTCTTGCCAGCACCTGTGGCGCCCATAAGCGCTGTCATTTTACCAGGTAGTGCGAACCCCGAGACGCCCTTGAGCAAGTCGATGGACTCGTCCTTGTGTCTTGGGTTGGGGACGGTGTACCACAAGTCCTGGAACGCGACTGTGACCGGCACGAAATTCTTCTCACGGTCGGGCACACTCAACAGGATCTCGCCTCTGGCCGACAGTAGCTTCCCGTCCTCGACAGCCTTGGGCGTCGACAGCTCAACGTAGTCCATCGTTGGTTTTGTCTTCGGAGCCACCAGGTTCCTGGGCGTCTCGATGCGCTTGAACTCCAGTGCACGGTACGCGAGGAACATGAACAGGAAGTACGTGACGAGGTTGAAGACGACGCCGTACATGATCCACGCTCGCTCCGTCTGGATGTCGTAGAGATTCAAGTAGTACTCGCCCATGTTCATGCCGAACTCGGTGCAGTAGTTGGTGCCCCCTTCAGTCACCACACACCGATCGAACTGTTCGTGGCGATACTGACTCACTGCGAGGCTGCGTAGTCCCCATGCGATGGGGTCGATCCAGTAGATCCAGATGAACCAGGCTGGGAGCTGCGTTCGGGTCACCACGAACCTTGAGAAGAGCATGGAGATCAACAGCAAGACCATCGCTAGTGGCTTGGCCACATGCACGTCCACAGTGACCCACGAGATGTAGAAGAAGAAGGCAGAGAAGGCCAAGTTCGTGAGGAACAAGAGCACCTCGAACAGGATGAACGCCCCAGCAGTCTGCACAAAGCCGCCCATCCAGTACACCAACGTCCCGAAGACGAAACTCTCTACAAATGTGATGAGGATCTGACTCACACTCATGGAGACGACATAGCTCGCTGTACGATAGAAGTTAGCGCGTCTCTGCTTGTAGAACACCTCGCGGGCAGCGAAATACACTGGTAACATCGGTGTCTGGACGAGTGCGAGGTGCATGACCGACAAGAAGATGATCCCCATGACCACCTGGACATCCTCAAAGTTGAACTGGTAGAACACGCTCGAGTAGAGCAGACCCATGAGAACCCATAGCACAGCTTTGCCACACAAGAACGCCTACTGTCAGCACGAGTTGACGCCGCATGAGCGTCCAGGTACCAGCCCAAAAACTCTGACAAAACTCCGGCATAGGCTTCAAGTGATTGCTCACATCTTGAGCCTGAGGCGTGTGCAGCTCCGTAAGCTTCGCGATATGAACGGCCGACCGAGCAAAGGCTTCCGCGAACTCGACGGCTTGTCGCGGGTGCGTCCTGCCTCGTCCATTCCCTTGGTACTTGAGCTGCTTGTCGGTGCTGAGGTCTACTAGGAAGTCAGCGACGTCGCGATGCGGCGGACAGACGAAGCCCAAGCCTTTGAAGTGCTCCACAACTTGGGGGGCCATGGTACAACACCTCATCGTCGTTCAGTAGCAGGACATCGTCGAAGAGCGCCAAGACCTCAGGGGACGGCTGTAACAGCGAAATGACGACCGTCTTGTGGAACTTGTTGGCGCTGCTGCGCTGCAAGCTGATGATGTCAAACGTGGCGGCGCTGTCCAGTCCGGTGCTGATCTCGTCCATCATACACACGGGTAGGTCTGTTGCCGAACTGCATCTCGCCCGTTGCCACGCGCTTCTTCTCTCCGCCAGAGACGCCCCGCAGCATGTTGTCGCCCACGACTGTGTCCTGACAGGTCTGCAAACCGAGTCGCTGGATGACACCGTCGGTGTTGGCTGTGTCTAAGCCACCGCTGAAAGTTTGGGCGAACTCGAGAGTCTGGGCCCCCAGACTCTCG
>JAHQIV010000972.1:0-14649 GCA_030463285.1 Phytophthora europaea
GAGTTCGTAAGGAAATACATTTTGTTGCTTGCATACACCTTACCAACTTAGGCGATGATGTATCGCCAATGGTGGGTCTCCGTTTGCTCTTAAGCTTATCCAGGTATTGGCCTTAGTACATGAACTACATAATGGCGCTGCTCGCTACAGCACCTATGGGCAGGTTATCCTCGCAGTTAGTTGGCTCGATGGTGTTCAGCCTTCGTTCGGCAAGCGATGAGTTCGATCGACCGCTCTTACTGCATGTGGTGCGCTTCTAATTGGTGGATCGACATGCACTCCTGGAAGACCAATCGCTGTAGCTCCTCCTTGGTCATCCCCACGTCCAAATCAAGCGACTCGCGCTCGAAGTTGAAGTTGAAGGGCTCGGCGCACACGGGCTCGTCGGACTGATGAAACATTCGCATATGAACAACAAGTTAGCCAAGTTTAACATTCAGCAACAAGGCGGATCTATCTCGTACCGGGTTCTGAAGCTGCGCCAAGTACGTGCCTGAACCACTGAAATGCGCTCGGCTGGATTGAACTTGAGCATCTGAGAGAGTCGAGCAGATAGTCGCCGTACGACTCGAATTTATGTGGGCCACATCTAAACTTGTCAGGTTTAGCTGGGGGTTAAGGTTTCGTGCAAACGTTTCCAAGGTTTTGAGGTTTTTACAAAACGTTGACAGCTCTACTTACAGGTGTTACCGTAACACTGTTACGTAGTCTCGCTGGTTGGTGACCCGCGCCCCAGCTCTGCCAACCAGCGTCGGTGCAGTCGGTGCGGGCTCCGTTGACTACTTACTGCCGACCGCTTTGTTTCAGTTATCATTTGGCTTTGCAAGGTCCGTTTCGGCCGCGAAAGGCGAAATCGCATGAAGCAACCAACTTTTTGTTGCTCAGTGCGACAGTCTGGATAATATCACTATTAAAATAATTAGTGTAACAAAATATTGTGAAAACCGACAAAGATGTCCAGTCCAGTTAAGCTGATAAGGTTGAATATCGTGTCCGCTCGGACACAAGGATTTTGACAGTAAAGTTTTACAGTAGGAGCTGTCCAATAGAAATCGGCAATGCCCAAATTCTAACCAATCAACGGTCCGAAATTTAGCGTGTCTTGGGAAAGGCCAACTGTCGGACACCTCGGACACATTTTGTCCGAGTCACTATGGCTAATATTTTATAAATATCGTCAATATTCGGACACATATCATCTTCGAGAGGGTCTGACAGACGAGGCTCCATCGTAGCCACTCAAGAACCCGACTCATGTCGACGAAAGCGCTGATACCTGGGAACTCCCATCGACAGCTCTCAACGCATTTGAGCGCTTCGCGGTCGCCGAGGGGCTTACTGCTGCCAAGGGCATTTGTGAACTCGTAGGTGGCGACTCAACTGGGGATGTTCTCTACATAGTTCTCGACAAATTCGCTGTGTATTTAGCCTTTAAAGAAAGTTCCAAGGGCTCTCTGCTGTCCAAGAACTCAGTCGCTAGCTTCTTTGGCAACGTCAAGAACCACTTATTGGAGCTGTTTCCCGCTCTAAGCGCAGAGTCCGGTCGGCGTCAGCAAAAGATTGCGTCAATTCTGGATAAGTACTGTTCCAAGCGAGGCACGGAGTTTTACGCACCAGGCCCCGCCATGCACGAAAAGCGACTTGCGCTCACTTAGTTCTGTGATGCTGAAGAGGGCTGCATCTGCTCATGACTGCCACGATGCAGCCCTTCTCAATCTTCTGTGGTATTTGCTGGGTCGGTCCTCAGACACAATGTGTCTCATGAAAAATCAGATCGCTGTTTATCCTGGTAAGTACTTGTGCAGCACAAGCACAAGTTGTACTTTCAATTTGCTTAAATATATTGTTTCTTAATTTTAATATGTACATTTGTCGCTGTTGATATAGAGACGGGTGTCTATTCATCAACTTCAAGCGCATGAAATCCGCTTCGTACCAAGGACCGTCCATATTTCATGCATGACCCAAAAGACTTTTGCTCTTGCCCAATTCACGCTCTGGTTGTGGCTATAATTATGCAGTCGACTCCGAGCGAGTTTCTCATTTCGTTTCTCAGTGAGGATGCATTACGTTCATTTAGTTATTCTAACGACTAAGACAATGCCCAATCCACGGATGCTTTAGATCTTCCGGAGAGGTGCTAGCTACACGATCGTGCTAGCATATGCGCAGGTGTTAGGGTGCGCCTATGTTGTTGGAGGCCCGGCAGGACGCCTTCGGATCCGGTAGGTTGTCTATCCAGTGGCTCACATCCCCTTGGAGAGACTCGACCACAGAAGCCCAATGTGATGGCAGCCGAGGAATGTCAGCTGCGTCTACTTGAACGCTCTTTTTGGCGTTCATGGCCAAGTTGGCGAGTTTATCGGCCATCTTGTTGAATTCTCGTAAGTGATGCGTCCATGACGTTATCATCAGCCTGTGAGCAATCAGTCGGCATTGCGCGTACCGCCCTTGTAGGTGTCGGGCCTTGGGAGTCTTCCTGCGCAGCAGCTGGGTGAGAATGAGCTTGCTATCCCCGATAACTTTGAGCCCATATAGCTGGTGCCGGAGTGCATGCCGGAGTCCTATCAGGAGTCCTTGATACTCCGCCGCATTATTGGTGGTTCGAGTGGCATAAGAGGCACTGGACATCCACCAAATTGTCGGGAGTGGGTCCCCGCCCCCCACCTTGACTATGACGGCACCTGCGCCTCTTGGCCCAGGATTGCCACGCGACCCCCCGTCGAAGAAGAGAAGTCGATGTTCCTCTCTGCTGGTAGGCCTCGGGATGTGGTGCTCTTCCAAATCGGACGAAGTCAGTGCGATGTAGCACACTTTCGCCGCTTCCATGCGGTGCTTGGAGCCCCCTTCGGACGTCGCAAAGCGACGAATAGTAAGGTAAGCAGACCGGAGTCGTCCGTGTAGGACTGCCGCCGCAGTCTGGACCGACGTGTCCTCGATTCGCTCGCGATAGAGGCATCTCCGTTTCCAAATACCTTGTAGGGTTGTGATAACCCCGAGTGCCCAACATCTATGTAAGATTGGCTGGATGTGACCACGGATCTTGTTCCTGTCGTCTTCCTTGTCCTGGCGATATAGTGCGTCGAGCAGCTTCCAGACCCCTGCGGGTACATGAGTAAGGTCCATCTTGAATGCAGCCGTGCTCTCCGCAGACAGTCCAACGGGTTCCCATGGAGCATAGAATACTTTCCATAACGCAGCAGCGCCAGGGCACGCCCAGAAAGTATGCGCCGTAGATATCTTCTGCTGTAAACATTCATCGACAGGACAACCGGGGAGTTGTCTGGTGGAATACCACCACCTGAAGGCCCGCATTTTGAACCGGTAGAGTATTTGCTCCCCCCAGCCGGTAGCTCCGGTGACTCGACGAATATCCAGCCAGCTGACGTGGTTGATCGCTTCCGCGATTTGAGGGTTGTCCTGAACCCAAGCCAAGGCTCGGTCGGCTACCTTTAGCCGACCACGGCTGAGCGTTGCCGCTTGGACGTCTATTTTGTACGCATGCCTACTTTTCTTCCGCCACTTCTTCTTGGTCCAGAGGCACACCATACGGCACAGGCTTGGATGCGGATGTATGTCTGTGATGCGAATTTCATTCTTCGTGTAGAGGTTGATGGCCGCTATAGCCTCCGGCCGAGACCGCACGGTGATTACATGCTCCGCCTCAGCGAGTGATGCTGATATTGCCTTTGTCATCCGTGCTGGTTGTGTTGCCTTGATCGTGATGTGAGAGGGTGATCCACAGGCGATGCGCGAACCCGAAGTTCCGCATGATTGTCGGATGAAAAGACCAGTTCCGGATAATGGGCGAGTAGATGAATCAGTAGTAGCCTCACCTGACCGCCGTCGACGGTCGGGTTCTTGTGGAATGTCATCTTGTCAGTCCGAGTGTGCGTCCATGTGACGACTTCTTGCACGGTTCGTCCCGCAGCCAATATGCGCGCGTCCAAAGGGTCCAGCGCGAGTGATGAAGGCGCACCCCATGTAAATATCCCCCGGATTTCGGACATCGGGAGCCATTCCATACAAGGCGGTCCTGATAGCTGGCGAATCACTTGCCGTTGGGCCGCAGTGTCCCCACCAGCTCGAGTCAATAGGTTGATGGGGCAGGTCTCGCGATCCCAGTCCAAAGTTCGGGGCAGAGCCTCAGTCACGATTTCATACAGCTCTAATACGGCGGCTTTGTGGCGCACCGGCAATGACGGCGCTCCCACCATGCGCACAATCATGGCCCCCGCGGCGTGAATCGTCTGGCCCGCCCTGAATCCGTTTCTGGGGATCCGCCCCCCGCCGGGTGTGATCGTCACAGGCGGGGCCGTTGCCGTTGGTTGGAGGGGATGTAGAATGTCCCCAATGACATGGTCCCGTAGGGTCCCTGAGAGGGCCCAGTTAGTCACCACGGAGGCTGCCATTGCTAGGAGTTCAGCTTTGAGGTCTGGCACAGCTATTCTGCCATCACGTCTTGGAAGTCCAGTTATATCCGCATCGAGCCATGTTGCAGAGCTGAGTGCCATTTCGGTGAAGGAGCCTTGCCAAACCAAATTCTTGATACACTTCATGTAGCATTGGACGGTAGCTACGTCCGGCCTTGCATGCCTGCCGGTATACAGGAGTTTGGGGATTATAACGGCCGTTCCAACGCTCGCCCGTTGGTCAATGGTGAGTGTTCGCTGGCTAGCCAGACGTATCCGAACTCGGAGTTGTTCTCGAGGAGATCACACTGGGTCGACTGCCAGCTTGAATCCCGAAATAACGACACCATTCGTCAGTAGCCAGAAGATGGATGTCCGCTGTCCATTCCGTATCTGGACTGAGACCCTCTCCATGTAGCGCGATTACGACAGTTTTGCTCCAATTAAGGAGTAGTCCTGAGGCCTCTCCAAACTCGTCGATGATCCCGAGCGTGGCTGGTAGTTCGGCTGGACTGCGCAGGTATACGGCGGTGTCGTCCGCATAGCCTGCAACACGTAGGGCGACTGTATTTTCCTCGGTGGTGAGGTCGATGCCTCGGTGAACGGCCCCGCTCTGGAGCCGCTGGTACAGTGGCTCCAGGGCGAGGATGAATAATAGCGGAGCCATCGGGTACCCCTGTCGAATGCCCCTCGTGACAGGTACCCGTTTCGAGTGGGTCCCGTTGGCCAGGAAACGCACTGTAGTCCCACAATGCAATTGCGTGACGACCCGCACAAAATGAGGTGGATATCCATGACGTAACAGGGCCGAGAGATACGATCTGTCCAATGAGTCGTAGGCCTTCGCGAAATCCAGAAGTAGGGCAGTAGCATCTCGAGCCCTCGGTGAACTTTGGGCAATTCGTTGCGCCGCCACGAAATAGTCGATTGTCGAATGGATTTGGCGCCCAGGAACAAAACCATTTTGAAAGATGCTGATCCGGCTCGCGAGAGTCTTCCGCAAACGCGTTGTTAAGAGACGCGTCAGTATCTTGTAATCCGTGTTGAGCAATGCCAGCGGGCGGTAGTTGAGAGGATTGGCTCCGTCCCCACTCTTTTTTAGACAGAAGATGTCGGCGGTAAGAAAAGACTGTGGGGACACCTGAGCTTGATACCAGATGCGGTACAACTTGGTCAGCAGTGGCATCAGTCGCTCTTCGTACGCCCGATACCAATCATTACCCAATCTATCTGGGCCACAGGCCTTGTCGGGCTTACAGGCCCTCAAAGCCTGAGCCACCGCCTCATCCGTGATCATGTCAGCGGATGCTAAGTAAGCAACATCGCCGCCGTCCACTTGCTTCATCCAGCTGCATACACGATCCACCGAAGAGGTCGAAGTCGGGTCGCCTTGCATAATTGTGCTCCAACAGTCAGCGAGGGTATCCTCCTTCTCGTGCCAGTCTGCCCGTTGGTTGGTGATGCGCGGGTAGAATGTTATCCGCAAATTTGCATGAGATCCGTTTGAAGAACTGTTTGGTTGTTTGCCTTCTCGCCATGAATGTTTCTGGAACTGACGTTGGGCTTTCGACCGTACCCATTACCGTTTGACCGTTGCAATATTTTGGGTAAGACCTCGGACCCGTGCTGCTAGTGTAGCGGCTTGGAAGTGTCCGGGTAAGCCTCCAGCAGCTGCTAATTTCGCGAGCTGGGTGGCTTTCTTGAGACGGTGATATAGTCGTTTGACTTTCTTGCGGTATGTGTTCGTCCGGCTGCGATGAGCTTCACGTTTGGCGTTTAGAAGCCCAACTGCAATTCGTACTTTGGTCTCATCCCAAGCTTGGGTAGCCTGGTGCGCCGTCATGATGGTTGATTTCAACGCCTCTGCGAGGATGTCGAGCTCTGTGTGGACAACTTAGTTAGCCTTCTCCTGAGCGTATAGAGGCACTGGAAATACCTGTTTAGGTTTGCGTATCCGTACGGGGTCTGTCGGCGAACTTAGGTGCAACGTGACCCCTTTATGGTCCGAGCGGAGCCCGTCGTTGTCCACGATGGTAGCCGCCACCCAGGGCTTTGCAAGGTCGTTTGTGTACCATCGGTCAAGCCGACTTGAGGCCAGGCGTCTCCCCGCAACGGTATATTCGTGCGTGTGGTAGTCATTGTGAGACCGCTCGAGCTGCGCTGCCTCCATCGTTCCGGCCAATAAATGATCGACACTATCATGCAGCCTCCATATCTGGATTAAATCCGCTAGCGCAGCCGAAGAGTGTTGTAGTGCCGTTGGCTGAAAAGATATGTCGTGCTCCCCGTGTTGGGTGCAGTTGAAGTCGCCGCCACCATACAAGCGGACCCCGTCGGGAATCGTAATCGCGGCCAGCCGCTGGTAATACTGCTCGCAAAGTTCCCGATCAACCGGCGCGTAGATATTAGCCACATATACTTCCATGCCATTCATGACGGCGGACACCGCCATGACATTGGGCGACCAGTGCTTCTCCAGGACAGGTTTGAGTTGTTGGAACCTTTCATTCGGTTGCACCAGTACTCCCACACCCGCCTTCGACGTGTCTTCATCTGACCACAGGGATAATGTTGGGCATCCCATGCCCACCCGGTATCCCCACTGTTGGGCATGCTCCTGGGTGAGCACTGGTGCAGTTTCCGTGGAAACGTGGGTTTCCTGAAGAAGGACAATATCGAAGTTTCCATGAGCGTGATGCCGCTTAAATGATGCCATCCAGACGGACCGATTGGCTGGGGTCCGCCCAAATCCCCGGACATTTTGGGTAAGTAAGCAGGTAGTGACTTCGTGACCATGTAAGGGCAGTTGCCGTTCATTACCGGTACGCGTGTCGGAGGGGCCTCCACCTTCTTGATGATAGCGGAGGCGGTTCCGAAGGTATTGGTGAATGTCGCGGCGTATTGAGGACGTACGTTCTTGTGCAGTTTGAACGGAGTAGTAATCCCCAAGCTTAGGTTGCCTCATGCCTCGCTTGGGGTTGGTGGGCTGTTCGCCCTTAGGGATCACTCGCGACCTCGTTCTCGACCACAGCATCGCGTGATGCGGTCGAGGTGAGCCCAGTCCGAGTTGGACCCAGCGGAAGCCGCATCGCTTGGCTCCAATCGCGCTTGTCAGCGACCCCCGTGCAGAGAGCCTAGACTTGAGTATATTCCATGTACCATAAGGCCCTTGAGCACGCGGGTGCTCTACCCATAGCAGTATCCTCCCAGTCACGCACTACATAGGGAAGGACGTGGAGTATAAACCAGTGCTCGAGAGAGATCTCCAATGTCCTTAGCCGAAGGAGCGACGCGTCCACTAGCTTCCCCAGGCCGTTCCACCGCTGTCGGTCCCTGGCCATTTCGATGGCGGTCTGAGTAGAAGCATTGTTACAGTGTGCTACCCAGGACTCACAGTATAATCTGGCAGCATCGTCGCTCTCCTCATCTTTCCAGATGCGTTCCAACATTTGGATTTGTTCGTGGTATGCTTCGCGTTCTCCCCAGCATGATAGTTGAGCGTTGGTGCAGCCTTGAATAGCTAACTTAGGGTAGGGGAGAAAGGCCAGTACATGCTTCATGGACGGTGGTGATGTGGTGAGCCATTCCAGAGAGGCCAGCCATGGTGTCTGTCCAGCGTCCGGTGTTGGGAGTCCAAATCTCTTTCCTTCGGAGGCAATCCAACACTTGAATGCGGCGTCGTTAGCCCGGTGAAGCCGGCCGACTAGCCTGCTGTCTATGGCGTCCATCTTTTTAATGCCAGGAACACGGTGGAGGCGTTCGTAGACGCTCCGATGGACGTCGACATGGGGATCAACTTGAGCGCCCCCCATTTCTTTCAGCAGCACCTGTTCCTCATACACCGCCTCTGTCGCAACCGACTCGGGCTCGTACCCTGCTGCAGGCAGGACCGGGAGCCCCACTAGTCTGTGAACATTATCAAGCCGTTCCCGCATTTCGGGACCTCGTTGGGCGTGCCAGTCTCACCATGTTGTACTCCATAAAAGTGCCCCTCTTTGTGTTTGAGTAGCAGCATCGTCGGGAGCACATGCTGATGAAAGCACGCTTCGAGAATGTCTCTGATTTTTTCCTCGGCCAGAGGGGTGACGATGCCAGTTTCGTGGCGATCTCCGTTTTCCATTTCAAATGTCTGGTACGAATATTGTTGTACGTAGGCCTTATCGTCGGTCCCGATGCCCCACACATAAATCGGTTCTCTGAGGTATACCGCCATAGCCTGGAGGGCCGTGGGGCCTTCCCAGAAGGCCTGCGGGACTGGTGTTGCCACCGACACGTTGCGCATCGTAGTGTAGTGAGCGAAAAGCATCGCGGCTGCAGCTTCAATAGTTTTCGGCGGCGACTCGCCTGGGTATATGCGTTGCAGTTCTTCCTTGGGAAATACGAGTCGGAGCTTGACGTCGTATCTGAGGTTTGCAAGGACTATGTCCAGGACGCGTTGCTTCACTAGGTCTGCGGCTGCCATCGTGGTCGAGCGAAGTGAGAGTTTCTTCGCTTACGTATTGGTCGTCGTCGCGTAGAACGCCAAGAACAAACACTGACCGTTAGCCGGGACCGAAATTGGGACTCCATGTAAGCTTCCAATTCATTCTCGATAATCTAGGTTGTACGTGTTGCAGGGAGGAACTACTTTCTCCAACACAAACCCATCACTGTCGCCACCGTGATCTGACGGGTAGGAAGTATCCACCACTACATCGTTCGTGTGCATGGGGAGAGGGGAGGCTGGCGAAGCGCTATGCCAGAATGGTTCCTGTGAGGATCCGTTTCCGAGGACGGGCTGAGGACAACCAAGGCGACGCTGAGACCAATGTCAAGACCCCGCCCAGGACAGATAGCAAGACCCACAAGGCTGACCGCGCCGACGGCCACGGGGAGCCGCGGCAAGCAGCGAGGGAAACTCGAGCGGACAGTGGTAACCCCGCTTCGAGCCAACCACAGGACCAGCATTTGGCTGAAGACACCGAGGATGTGGAAATGGTTGACTCGGCGAGCCAAGCAGAGCCGGATGCCAGCACTCGACACGCGGCGCCTTTGTCAGACACAGGGGCGATTCAGAGTGGTTCGGGTACGGTACAGCCCATCCATCATCATGATCTGGCGTCTGGCCAGTGTAATTCTTCCGTCGACGCTGATGTTGAAATGAGAGATTCCCCCCATGACTCGAATCCGAGTCGGAGCCACCTGCCAGCACTCGATAGGCATCCAAAGTCTCTCGATAACGTCGTGTCGTGTCGAAGGCTCAACTTTGGATGCGATTATCTCGATAACTCTAAATGGTTGATTAATATCATTTGATATTCGGTCGTCTCATATGCACTCAAGAAAACGATATTACCGTAGTAGGGGTGACCTCTTTGATTGTATATACCTCTTGGAACGCATGCATGGTGTGACGTGTGAACATAGCAAAGCAGGCGGATATTACCTACCTCCATGAACGCGTACTTGAAACACCTCCAACTTAACAGCGTGACATGCTTCGAACTGTCAGGTCGTGTCACTTTGGAATCGGCAACATTCCGGGTAGGTTTGCACGGCTGCTCGGTATTGGCACCTTGTTGGGCATTGGAGCTGCCCTGCTGAGTTCCATTGAAGACAGTTGTGGGACTAGCTGTGTCGCCTGGGGTGTCTTCAGGTTCCCCAGAAACCCTGGGTTGGGAAGTACTTCGGCGGGTCCGTCGCTCAGCGCGGGATCGGCGTCGCCTCACTACGATCATGCCATCCCCATCCGCCACAGCGTTGGACTGGAGGAGGGACGTTGGCGCTGGAGAAGCCTTCGTGGTCGTGGCTGAAGGCGACTGCGCTCGGACCGGTCTCAGGACCCCGCCGTCCGGCCGTGCTTCGCTGGTAGAGACAGCTGGTCCGACAAGCTCCTAGAGGAGCCTGCCAAATGTAGTCAGGTCTCTGCAGTCGGGAAGGAGCGGCTTGGTTGGCAGTCGGAAGTGGCCCATGTACTCCCGCTGTCGGATTGCCCGATTCTGATCTAGTCTGACTTCGGCGACCCGACAGCGAGATTGCAGATGCTGGGGACTCAGACACCGCGGAGGTGACTGATGGCGTTGGAAGTGGTGAAGAATCAGTTCCGTTTCACCGACCCGAATTCCCGTAACACCGTTCAAGGCGCCAGGGCATGTCCTCGAGGAGAAAATGACAGTCCTGAAATCATTGTCCGGGGTGATCGGACCAGTAATACCAGGAAGCCGGACGTCTAGCACTTTAATGCCCGCGATGTCTTCCATAATCTGGATTAAAGGTACCACCGTGACACTTTCGGTACTTAGAACTCGAACGGCATAATTGCAAGCGAACATCGGCGGGGAGCAGATGCCGGGAAGGTGATTTTCGATCTGGTTCAGTTAGATGCTTTGTCCTCGTAGCTTGAATACCGCACCAGCCCAAGCGGTCGCCGCTCGAAGTGACTTGAAAACCACTGTCAGAGTATGATCTCCATCGAAGGTGATGCGCTGCGCTGCTTGGATAAAGGCCTTCATTCTCTGACGCCCAGCGTCATCCGAGGTATTGCTCGACACCATCTCTCGAAGGATGGATTGCCGTGAGATGTGCCTCCCAATTGTGCGTTCGCAGGTAATCCGCGATAAGCGCCGCCTCGACGTGTTCATGGTGGAAGGCAAGCATTGCAGCGCGCTTGTAGGCGGTCGCTGTGCAGCTCAAGAAGGTGGGCGGTGCTGGGAGCTCCAACCTCCTGCTGACGTAAGCTTCCATTGCCGCAGTTTCGTCGTCAGTCATGCGTCTCAGCGCTGAGTCTGCACGTAGAGGATACGCAGCCGTAGAGATCTTGTGAAGCCGTTCTAGATCGCCCCAGAAAGGCTCCTCTTCGTCTGGTTTCAGCATGCCGTCGCGGAGGATGGCCACCTGATCCGTGGACCAGGGATGCTGAGGTCTTTGGGGATCCGGGGGTCCGGAGGCGACCGTCCCGCCTGCCTGGATGGTGGTTGGAGCTGTCGCTGGCCCCGGGGGGTCAGGAGGGGGGGAAGGGGGGGGGGGGGGCGGCCCTCCGATGGAGGGCCTGTAACACCAGCCATTGCTTGGTTGTGGACTTGACGCGTGGCGTTTAGGGCAAATCCTCCTCCCAGCTCCGGGGGAAATTGCCAACTGAGCGAGTTTCTCCTGGATCAAATTCCCCGAGATACACACAAGGTCTTGCCTACTGAAATTGGTGAAACACCTCTCCGCGAACTCCTAAATGCGCGTGCCGAGTGCCTGCCAAGCTTCAACACAGAGCCACCATCCTCGAAATCTCCTGAGAAAAAGGCTGCTGTCCCTGGAATACACGCGTATGTCAATCGCGTGCTGCAGAAGTGGAGTGCGGTTTGCCTAAATGAGGGCAATAACCTGACGAGAGGGCTGTCATCCCATTCATTTCGGCCGGGGGGGGGGGCTGCACAAAATGCGAATAGCGACAGCGAAATCCGCACACCATGGATTCTGGACCGTGGGGTGTGGAGTATGACTGCTGTGAGCAAAGCATTCAACTACATAGTGAACACGAAGCAGGAAGACCAAATGGTTGGTAAAACATTAGCTGGATGGAATCGCAAAGCTACCTCACGACTGCCTACCCTCGCCGACTTCGTCGCAGTAGGTCTGCGTCGAATTTGCCTGCTGCAAGTCAAGCTATTCGACGCATCCCAAGGCTTCGCGGACGGCCTGAGCTTGCGAGACGATGTTGTCGACGTGCTCACCGCCACCGCCATTCTCCACTACCCCGAAATGTTGCTGCATTCTCCCGAATCACCGTACATCAAACGAGTTCGACAAGCATTGAGTCAGGTACATGCGACGGAAGCTGAGATTGCTGCCAGGGCAATTGTTATTCATCGTACCTTACAGAAACCCGAGAAGGACGCACCGTGCAGCCCCACACCGCGGCGTACAGGCGACGATGAGCTTTTGCGTAGACAGACGTCGCTCCTGGAGCAACAGTCCCGGCTACTTGGTGGCTTGGCAGCCCATGTGAAGGAGCTGAACCAGCGGATGAGGCGCCTTGAGAACCCATCGCGAGCAGACTGCACTCAGCTTGCACCCAGCGCAGCTGGTCAGCCAATACTTCCGCCCGATGCTGCATGCGCTACTCCAGCCTGAGCCCATTCCCGGGCGAAACCACTGTACGAGTGGTTCCCGCCCCCACTGGCTAACGCGCGTCAAAACCGTCGGCGCCATCACGAGTGCAAGGTCGCAGTCTCGTTCATGCGGATTTTCCTGCCGATGGGATACAACGTGACAGGAGAAGAGAGCGACGCCAAGGGACGTATTCAGAGCTCGGGGCGCGAGGCGGACGGCGAGTCCTGCACCAGGAGGATATCGAGATGAGAAGGGATGGGGTGGCAAGCTGAACGTCATGCAAGTAGAAAAACTCGTGTATCAATGAATGTATGAATGAATGATTTAACAATGCAACAGCATAGCAGTCGGTCTAACACTTTAATCACATCGTGTGTTGGTTGTTGCAGGGCTTGAGCACGTGCAGTGGGGATCCTTCAATGACCTAGGCTCAGCAGCAGTCCGGCCGTCGTCCACTTAATCATGCTGCTGCTGACCCCGAGGGCCGCCACCACCCCAAGGCTCAGCAGCAGTCCGGCCGTCGTCCACTTCATCACGCTGCTGCTGGCCCCGAGGGCCACCACCACCCCGAGGCTCAGCACCAGTCCGCGCCGCTGTCCACACTGTCTTGTGTCGGAGTGCCGTCGAACTTTGACAGTGCTTCAGTATAGCTGTACTGCAGTACAGGGATTACGAAATGATTTGATGTAAACCACACTCACCCATTGAATTTAATAGATTGAATTTGAAAGGTTGTCCGAATGTCCGAACTTTGGCTCAGATGTCCGAACCTGCACGGTATGGAGGGGTAGAAAACATATAAAAAGGGGTACAGAAAATACTAAATCGTAGGATTGGCGATAGAACGTCCATATGCAAATCTCGGCCAAATGCTAATGAATGCTCTGCTTCATGGGCTTATTAAAATAGCCGCAGAGGTGCAGCAGCCAGAACTACGAGGGCAAGCAGCTACTACTGGAGCGATTCCTGCAGCCAAATTCGTAGTCCCAAATCGAAAATTCTGCAGAAAAACGGCATCGACCAGATTTGCCGGAGGCTCCCCCCCCCCCTCCGCCAGATTTTTGATTGGCTCCCAGACCACTTTCAGTCCTTTCTCGGCCTTTCTAATCACGAGTCTGGGAACTATGACTAGAATTTTGGATCTAGGACTAGGATTTTGGCTGCGGGAATCGATCCACTCATGCAAAAGTAGCTCCGCACATAATATATGTGCTCCTTGGGATTTTTTATATGTGCTACCGCTTCGAGTTCGCAGCCCACGTTGATCTGGAACGCCGTCTATATATACAAGCTGCCCTCAGAATGCCCAGCTGATACTAGGCATTCAGAGCCATTTGCTTATAAATCAACGCCAATCCGCGATATATGAACAAGGATGGGGGACGCCAAATCGGAGTGGTATCCTATTTATATATATCAAAACAAGGGTTCATCCGCTTAATAAGCACTTAAAGCGAGCGATTTGCAAAACCACAGGACATAGTGGTCGGTTTTCACTATAAGACCGATAGTTATAGCAGCCTGATCCACCGACCCGTGACGTTATGTGTAACTCGCCGTTGCGACAACAGCACCGGCATTAGAGAACTTGTGCAGCTGTAACAAGACTGAAAAGTGACTGTGACTCGATGAACGCGTAGGGATAGGTTCCCACTGCGATTTTTTCCGATGGAAAATCACGCTGGAGCCGTGCTCACTGTTCCTTCAGATGACAGTAAACAACTGGCTGTGGCTATTTTAAAAAGGGCGATGCCAAGCGAAGAAGACGACACTCACGCAGCCGGTAATGCGGAGACTGCGAGGAGCAGTGTGGACAAGACAAAGCGGAAGAAAGCCTTCCGCTCTCCCCCCTCTAGCGACATCCTGCTCCTAAAGGAGAAGTGATACATGGGGACTGTGGGCAGGCACGTCAGCAGGCAGCGAGCCGACGCGCACGACGGAAACGGACGTGAGGCAGATGGGCGAGGCGGGCGGTGGAAGCACTGTGGAATTCGGCGGCGACCAGAAGTGAAAATATTGCCGGCAGCGGCTGACAGTGGGCGGCAGCTTGAAGGTCGGTGGGCGGTGGTTGAAGGACGGTGGGCGGCGGCTGGCGTGCGATGATATGGCAGCCAGCTGCGGGACGGACGGAGATCGAGGATCCGAGGCCGACGAG
>JAHQIV010000973.1:0-14643 GCA_030463285.1 Phytophthora europaea
CACTGTCTCCCAGAAGCATTACTGTTGCACGCTCCTTGGAGGCGCCACTGCATTTCATCCATACAGTCTTCTGGCCGCGCTTGTGCAGCGTCTTCTTGGCGACATACTCGTAAAATACAGCTACAAGTGTAAATAACGCGTGTTAAATGGGTTAATTACATAATATGGGGTTACATAGCGATCAGTTACCTGTTTGATCAGCGTTAAGAACGCGTCAAACACCAAGATCACGCAAAGTCGCCTCGACGGTGGCGGCGAATGCTGCAGCGATCATGTTGATGTCGGCCGGGCATATTTGGCTCTGGCGCGTAGGTGTGCGCAGGCTGAAGTAGTGGCGACGTTTGAAGCCGGCCGCCCACTTGTCAGAGGCGTGGAAGTCACGGACCTCGGCTTCAACCACGACCTGCCGCGCCTTGTCGGAGAGCATGCGCGAGGAGACAGGGATTCCGTCTTCGCGCAGCTCATTCACCCAACACACAGTATCAAGCTCAAGCTCATTAGACAGAACTATACCTACCCCAACTTTGCCTATCTTGGTGTGGCGTCCCTTGCCCTCCACCATGGCCTTGACGAGCTTGGGTCGCTCGCGACGCCAGCGCAGGATCATCGTGCGCTTTGATTCGTAGCTCTCGTCCGATAGGAGCCAGTAGAACTCCTCGAACGTGGCGCGCATGCCATGGCGCTCGTAAAACGCGATAACCGCGAGCTTCTTCTCGACAGTCTCGGCAGTGAGCCGATACTGTTGCTCATGTCGGCCCTGGCCGCCGAGATTCGGCCGTCCGACTGGTGGCGCAGGGACTCTTTTGGTCGGAGGAGCTTGGCCCGCCACCACGATGTCCATTGCAAGCGGCCTAAATGGGTAATGAGTGAAAGAGGCTCGATGCGCAGTGTGCCCTTGCACTGCCAGCCAGTGCTGCCACTGTACCATCATTTTGGTACGAATGATAAATTTCAATGATGTATCTCTCTACAAGCGTTTTTACAGTTCTTAAACACTGGAATGTGACTGGCTATTTTGGGGATGTATCTCTCAAGCCGGGGTTACTCTCTACATGCGAAATACGGTATGTATTTATGAAGGTCTAGGTTGCAGTTGGTCTGCTATAACGTAGCAATCTTCCTTTTTCTGGACATGCCGAACACACCGAGCCACTCGTCTTTGCAATCCGCTAGTCCTTCACGAACCTTCTGCACAACTTCAGCGCGCTAGTCCTTCACGAACCTTCTGCACAACTTCAGCGCCAGTCTTGGCTGGGGCGCGCGCAATGCGTCCTTCGACAATGCCCCAAATTAACTCTATCGGCTGCGGTGCTGGGTGATAAGGTGGTGTGAAGAAGACACGATGTCCGTAACTCGTCGCAATTTCTGTCACATGATAGCGCTTGGGCGGCCGGTGGAGATCGACCAACTCAATTAGAGTGGCGATAGTTGCCTTTGGACTAAATACCATACCAGCTAGTGCACCATACACAGAATAAATAGTGAATCCTAAATTAGAACATAATTCAACAGATATTTCAAAGCCTTACCGTTTGCACGTAGCCATTCTTGTATATCGGCCTTCCCGATTTTCGTGGGCTGGGATTCAGTTCCCGCTTCTGGTACGATACACCATTTAAATAGATGTTACACCCACCATACTTACGCAAAGTTTTGCATAGTTCCTCAAACCAGCGCTTAAATTGGGCGACATCAAAATTGCCATGGTAATCATCGTCCCCAGGCTTGCGCTTAAGGGTAGAATTCCATACTTTGATAGAATTCTCGACGAAACCCCCAGTCATCATCGCACCCTTGCTTCTAATAATACCTGCAGCAACTATACAAGCGCTAAAACATCATAACACAATTATAGTTAGAACAGCCACGAAATAGTTGAATACAAAACAGTGTTAACCCTGCTCCCCTGCCTGTCTTCCCGTAGCGAATCTTCTCTGCCGTCGACCACGTCTTGCCAGTGACGTGATCGACGTTGCAATAAGATTCGTCGAGGTAGACCTCGGGTCTTTTCTCACCTAAGCGGACACTCCGCTTCGACCCTTTCATGGGCCCTCGAACAGCGACTCGGTTTGCGATTTTTTTTCTGAATGTACGTCCGTTGGAAGGCGACGTTTCCAGCTGACTCAGCGTAGATATGACGCTTCTCGCCCTTGAGATGGTGGAAGCCAAGCTCATGAAGCACCCGCGTCATGGTTTGTACGGTTAAGAGCAAACCAGTAACGTCGGCAACCTCATCACAAACCCGCTGAGCTGTAATGAGCTGCCCCGCGAAGGTTTTGTGCCACCACAAAATCGCGGATGGCCGGGGCAATTGCATCTAGCTGGTACGAGCGAGGCCTTCCTCTATTATTCGGAACAGACTGTACAAATACAGCACAGAAATATTAAATGGTAAAGACTTGATACTTAACAGTTAAATTTCAAATTGATCAGCTCGTACCTCAAAGGCGAAGACCTCACACGCGTTGTAGAGCGAAATAACGCGTGCTACCGTCTCTGGGGAACAGCCAAGACACTCGGCTACTAGTTCCCTCGTGCGCTTTCCGCTGAAAAGCCCTTGTTGTTGATGTAGACCGAAAAAACTGTAGCTCTTCACCATCATTTTCTTCTCATCGCTGCTGAATTCGTGCTGCTTTACGTGCATTTTTGCTAAATGAGCGAGAGAAAGCATAGGAAAAACGGTTGTGATCTGCTAAGGAGACGCTGGGCCATCCATTAAGGGTCTACCTGGCTTTATACGTGCAAAACTCGGGCCAATATCACTCGACCCCTGACCAGTTAAAATAACCGGTGTCAGGACTTTTGAAGAGTACAATAGGTGGCGTTCTCTGGAGACGCCGATAAGAACCCAGGAAGGACCGACGGACCTAACGTTTGAAGATATTGGAGAATCTCCAAATGTCCCCCCTTCGCAGCCTCACGCAGCAAGCATAAATTTGGCCTTTCTTCGTCGCGTGGCATGCGCTCAGCGAGCCACTTGACGGCAGCCAGCTGACACTTCTTAATTGCAAGCACCATGGGACTAGCGTAGTCGTTGATAGCACCTCGATCGAACAGAAACTGCATAATGTCCGTGTGGCCATGAGAGGCCGTGCCAACGACCAACATAAACAATTCACCGTCGCTCCTCATTGTCTTGCAAACTTCAGCACCAAGTGGGTAGGCATGTCCAAAAATAAATTCCCCCGAATATATATTTGTATTTTTAATAAAATTCTTTATTTTCGGATCACCACCCCACAATAAGATATTTATGTGGACCACCTGTACTTTATTCTGCACCAGTGGCCACGTCTCTCGCCTCTGATGCTGGAGATGATCTTGTTCTTAAAGATCAACAGCACGCGTTGGAATGTAGCAACTGTCGAGAGCTGCTTGCAGATAACAAGCTGTGCATAAGGCTGCAATAATTTATTGCTTCACCTCCTAGTGTTCTGTTATCCATTTCCGTTCCTACACGCATACAAAAAAATATGTATTTCTTTGCTTCCCTATCAGTAGTTATATATCGAATAATGGGGATGCCTGCAAGTGGGTGATCTATCAACCTCGTAAAGCCTCGAGATCACCCGTCCAACCAACGCTGTCGTCGCCGTTCGGGGGGTAGTCCTGGAGGGTCCTGCCGACTGGCACCAAGCGACCCGCCAGTTCAACATCGCCATTCCTTAGAGCAGCTTTCACCAACGAGTCCGCTTCGTTCGCGTCGTAAGTTTGCGGCACGTTTTCAATCAGCCATCGAGCGACGGCAATGAGGTTGAGTCGAAGGGCTTCTTTAAGGCTGCAGGGCCCCAGTGAATCACACGCGAGTCGTCACCTTGCTCGAACAGATACTGCAGAATCTGCAGATTGCCCTGCTGAACAGCTTGAAGGACGACCTCGACGACCACTTCGCAGTCTGGAAAGTGCTGCATCAGCCACTGGGTCATCGCCAAATCGCCTCGTTCGACCGCCACCTTCATGGATTCAGCGAATTGCCAGTGGTATTAGTGCGGATCCGACCGGGGGAACTGGACGAGGCACCACTTTGTCTCGAGTTCGAGTCGTTCGTAGTAACCGTCTTTCCAAATGGCTAGCACCTTTTCCACGGCAGCTTCATCGAATACTCCGCCCTTAAAGGCCTCGATAACACGACTATCACCGTGCAGAGGTTTGGTGTCCAGATAATCATCGAACGAAAGCGAGGGGGGCTCAACAACCGCAGTCGTGACAGTGGACTCCCAGTACCAGTTCAGTAATGGGATCGACCCGTACAGCGAACACGCCCGACTCAGTGAAAGATACGCACTCGGACCACAGAAGCTGGAGATCAATGGTGCCACGTGCTTCAGGACGTCAGCACCTGCCTGCTGCTGGAGGACAGTCTTCACCGCCAGCAACACGAACTTGGGGGCCATCGGCCGTTGCAACGGTTTGCGTACAAGTTGTATTGTACAACTAAAACTTGAGTTCGTGTTGTATTATACAACATGAATAATCCAATTACTCGATGGACCCAGTTGATGAATTGTCTGTGCTGCTACAATTTCCAAATGGAGATAGTAGATCCCATGAGCTCCGCAAGTACGAAGCTGCGGATGTTGCACGTGGGAGAACAGTAGAACCTCAAAATGTTTCGCTCCGTTCAGCGAAAGGATCAACTGGATGGGTTTCAGCTGCGTAACTCTCGTAGCCGGTCGTGACCATTGTTCGAGCACTCGCAACTTGCTCCGACAGTGCAGCCCTCAGATCGGATCTCTTGCAGCCACTTTACCACATTAACTGCCATGCGCTTACCCCACAGAACATTCATCGATATTGACGTCTGCGCCGGACCATTTTGTGTTAGATAAAATACTTTCAACGACTCCAACGTCTGCAAGAACTGCCGTATCTCCACATGCAGCGCCTTTATTAGCCAAAAGATTAGCTCGAGCACCACCAGTACACGAACCGTGCCCAAGCATCCAATTGTGACGAAAACGGAATAACCAGGGGCACTGATGCCGCTATCACTAAGGTACTCCATCACCTCAACTTGGTCTCTTTAGCTGCGGTACACAGCAGGGCAAAAGGCGTTGCGTCCTCTTCTCCACGCAAAACGACAGGGCCGGTTGGATGATCAAGCAGTTTTTTTTTGTTCTTGGGTAAATGCAGTTCGTGCTCATATTAATACTTAAGTACAGCCACTGAACAACACGGTAGTGGCCAGCACGAACGACTTCTTGAACACTTTGCCCCCCCCCACGTGACCCATTTCACCGATACTTATTCTATGATCCCGCAAATGTTGGCACTGGGTGCCCATTTCCTGCAGCCAATTTGACTATCTTGACATCCCGACCCGTAACATGCATCACTAGCCACTCCACAGTCTCCAAATCACCTTGAACAGTAGCAATTTTAATGGCGTCGACGAATTTTCAGCAGTAGTAAAAAGGATCGGACCGTAAAAGGTTGGTAAGACTCCATCTTGAAGATCTCTCACAAATGGAAGAACTACTCGAGCCCCAGATCTCCAACTATGTGATCGAACGAAAAGCTATCGGCATTAGGCTGGTGATTCAACGCGAACGATACGCAGAATAATACACCAGCCATTTCTTGCTCCTCGACTACTCGTCGTGTCTGAATACATACATATATACCTCGAAGTATTTCAGATATTTCTGATACTTTTTTAAGTATACTCGCTGGATACAATCCTCGACTTCGTCGTAGAACAAAACGTTGAGCCATCACTATGACTGAGGGCGGAGTTTATCCGCCCAGTCTTGCAGCCAGCTTGCTATGTGCGTATCAGAGCCAGTGATAGATCCACGACTACAGATACTCATAAGTCGTTGCTTCATGGAGTCCACGAAGTCGCGAGTATAGAGCTCCCTGTAGTGAACGCTGAGATAGAGCAGCATTTCGAAGAACTTCGTAAGGTATGCCGCCAGGTACGCGTTGGTCAGAACGAGTTGAGGGAAGTGTTCGCGCAGCCACATGACCATCTTGAGATCTATTCTCCCTGCAGCCCTCTCGATGGCTTTGCTGAGCAACCCTCGGATCGATTTTCGTGCAGCCATTTCACCACATCCAGATGACCGTTGGCTGCTGCACCATCCATCGCGTCTACGGAACAGCCAGCATCCGTGTTCTCGTGAAGCCATTCGAGTACACGCATGCAGCCGTTTGACGCCGCGAGGTCCATCGCCCTATGGGAGCAGCCAGCATTCGTGTTCTCGTGTAGCCATTTCACTACTTCCAAGTGGCCACTTCCAGCAGCGCCATCTATGGCATTGTTCTTGCAGTCTTTAGGTAGAACAGCCACCAGCCACTTTACCACATCAAGGTGCCCGTTGGCCGCAGCTCTTTCCATTGCATCCGCTGTGTACGTCCTGTACCTCTGGGGCAAATTCGTATACATTCATTTCACCAGTTCCAGATACCCACTTTCTGCTGCGTTTCGCAGCATGTTGATCGAAGAGTGCGAGGACCCTTCTAACCTATCGCATACAGCCACTTGATGGCGTCCAGATTGCCGTTTCCAACCGCCAATTCCATCACACGACTTCGAGACCACACGACGCTCATCGGAAGCGTCGATTGCCTGACTTCGCCCTCATAACTGGGTTGATACACTTCTAAGGTGTCCAGCGTGTGAAAGTACTTCAATATGTCCAAGTCGCTCCTCCTACCAGCTGCAGCATCAAGTATGGCGAAAGGTACGTTCCTTTCAGCGCGCCATCCGTGGCTGAGGAGCCACTTTACAACGTCGAGATGGTCATTGTAAATCGCAGGGAGCATCACGCTGCCTTTGAGTCCATCTAGAAGTTTCAGATGATGAATATACTCCATCACTTCCACGTGTCCTCCTCCAGAGGCTGCAGCCATGAAGCTCGCGAAATCGAACTCTTCCAGCAGATCCGAGCAAGCTTCACGCCCAAACCAGTGCTCCATCTGCCATCGGAACGAGCTCAGGTCTCCGCGTCTACACGACTCTGTCAGTGCAATTTCCACACGTACAGCCACGCCACGTGGTCCTTCGGAAGGGGAGAGTGGAGCTGCACGAGTTTCTGCATGAGTGACGCACTTCGCAACTCGATCACTGCTGGGAACGCGTGAACAGCGCAGTCTGGATCAGCAGCGAACTCCAGTGTCGCGTCGACTCTTTCAGGCGTGAGGAAGGCACTAGAATCTACGTCGAGACCTCCTCCATGGAGCAGGAACTCCACGAGATCTCTGTCCCCCAGTCTCAAAGCTCTGGCGGTTCTTTTCGCCGTCTTTTCAGCGTCCGGTGTGTGAAGCCCTCGCTCGCACAGCCACTGGACTGTTTCATACTGTCTGTTGGAGAACGCGTCCTCGACGCTGCGACCGCCCCAGCAGACATGCAGTCCAGCGTCCATCGCCGGACTTAACTGTTGGACCTCTTTCTCTTCTTGTGACATGGTTCACCTGGTGCGTTATCGAGAGCCAGAAGGAACTCCAAGACGTTCAAACGTCCACTTCCAGCGGCCGCTTCGACCACTTGGACGGACACTTCTTGACATGGAAAATGGTCCATCAACCACTTGACTATTGTCAAGTTCCCACGACTTGACGCGATCTTCAAGGCGTGATCTAATTGGTAGTTACGGTAGTGCGGGTCCGACCGCAAGAAATTACAGAGCGTCCATCTCGAAGACTGGCGGCTGCAGAGGGACAGCTGAGGCCCCGAGCCACTCCAGTAACGCGATTGACTCGGACTGGCAGGCTTCTTGGAGCGACAAGTTGGGGGACGGGCCCAGGAAGTTGCAAATGAACACCCTCAGGTTCAGTAGAGCGTCGGCATTCGCCTGATGGCGCAGCACGAAAGCCACACTTGGCAGAGGGGTCCTCCCCAGCGAAGTGCGTCCTTGGTCGTTGCTCTCCATCAATTTGAGATTGGTAAAACTGTCCTTCCTCTACATAGTGATATTATCATACCATTTATTACAATTGGGAGGAATTACAACCCCTGGTGATGTACCATTATTTTCGTCCATCACGCTTTTCTGCTCACAGCAAATTTAAAGTTAGTCACAACGCGTTGATCTGGCAAGTAAAAAAATTAGTACTTCTAATTCACTATTTTCGCAGCTTCCTGCAAATATAGACGCTTGACTATCTGAACGCGTTAGGATATTTGTCGTGGTACAGCGTATTATACGACTTGTAAAGGTTCCTGCCGACATCATCCGCCGCTGTGCCCTCCACGAGCAGCCACTTGTAAACCATTTGTGGCTTAACCTTCTGGTACATCCACCCGATGGTCAGCGCATCCAGCGTGCTTTTGGCGATTTTCTCCGTGCTTGGGACCTTCAGAGCCTCGATGAGCATTTTCCCCAGAACATCGTTGGGGTAGTATCTCTTGAGTATTTCTGCCACGTTCACCCTCACAAGAGGGTTCGCGTCCTTGAAGAAGGTGGCGTACTTCAGCCACATAGCAAGCACCGGGCTCTCAAACGCTTTATCCCCGGCCTTGTTGAGTTTCAGCACTCGGAAGACGCTGCTCGGGGTTTTTCTGCTTTTTAACCAGTTCTCGAGGAGCTCCGACTGCAACTGCTTGGCAACGTTCGCTGAGCCCGGGGCCTTCTCAGCCTCAAGAACCATCTTTGCCATCGACTCGCCCGTGTAGTATTTCAGCAGCGTCGTCATCACCGGCACTTGTTCTTTGACGTACATCTCGTTGAAATCGTCCGAGTACTTCATCCACGCGATGAAGAGCGGGCTTTCGAGTACATTGTCGCCCGCCTGGCCAAGTTTTAACATGGCGAAGATATCCGCAGGCGTCCTCTGGATTTTCAGCCACAGCTGAGTCAGCTCGACTTGTACGCGCACTGCAATGTGCTCTGTACTCGGGACCGTCTTGGCAGCAATGAGCATGTTGGCCATCGATTCCTCGTTGTAGCGGCCGAAAGCCGGCAGCAAAGCCGTCTTAGTACCAGGGTTCGCCTTGTCAAAGTAGTCGACGTACTTGGCCCACGTGACCATCTGGGGCTGGAGAAAAGGCTCAACGGCCACGTCGTCAAGCTTCAGGAGCAAAAAAACTTTTTCCGGAGTTTCCTGTTGTCCCAGCCACCGATGGATCTGCTCAAATTCCAATCGCTTGGCCATATTCGCTGTCTCTGGGGCCTTGGCCTTTTTCGCGACTTGAATCATCTTGGCCAGACGGTCATCACCGTAGTGCGCTGTCAAGGTCGAGATCAAACTGGTTTGCTTTTTTGGGTACTTTTGGTTGAAGAGCTTCATGTAGCCGACCCATTCTTGCAGTATCGGGCTGGCCAGGACGTCATCCGCTGCATTGTGGAGAGCTAACTGCTTAAATACGTCGTCGGCAGTATCCCCTTTCTCGAGCCACGCGTTGATCTGTTTCGTGGTGACACCAGGGACGGTACCGACCCTCTCTTCATCGTTGGTCGGGTACTTGTGAACTCTCAAGAGCCTCTGGTCCTCTGCGGCTGAAATCGTTCCTAGGGCTCCTGCACTTGTGGAGAAGGTGGCGACTAATGCAGCGGCGACTAGCAGCACGATGCGGTGAAGACGCATTTTCGCCTAATGACTTTGAGCTCCGAGTGGTGGAGGGAAAACTGACAAGTGGCCCATGTTTCGAACAGCAAATCCCAGACTTGAGCATGGCACACGATGCATTCAGGGATGGGATTATCCGGATGCCATCGCGATAAACAGTTGTTATATATGTTCCCCTTTTTTTTTGTCTTTCTTGCCCCTCCGTGACTCACTTGGTCACCGTCGATAACCGTACGATCCTGTATTTTATAATCCGCTGCGAGGCCGATGAAAGAGCTACTTGTACATTTCAAGCAGACGAGAAGTGACAGTAGTTTCTATTATAGAACGGAGCGCGAGGTTCCTTTTCTCTTTTTCACGACTGTTTTGATCTGTGTATTTTTCGGATGGGACTGGTGCTTCAGCGAACGCTCAAGATATCGAATTTATTCCTATGCCATGAAAAATTCTTGAGCATGGGTACTTTTTAAGTACTTTTGGATTGTGTGTGGCGATTCGCCACTGGTATTTTCTTATACTTTGCTTACAACTCCAGTGCACTTCAGCTTCTCTGTCAAGCGCTGTTGTTGTGTCAAGTTTCACGATGAAACACGCTTTTTACCTTAGCTAAGATCCTTTTTTTGTGTGCTAAAGATATTCTTCGCCACGATTCTTCAAAATGGGTCACTGTGGTTTACCTTCCTCGACGATTGAGGACAACAAGGCAGCGGTCAAAATAACCTCACTAACGCATCTATAATTGCTCGTGAGAAGGAGCTTAGTTCATCACAATTCGTGAGTTCAGCAGCTCGCAAACATCGAGCACTGATGAACTCTTTTGACGACATGAGGCAACGACTTTACGTCATCTGGCGTCGAATTCGCAAGTTCTCGATAACTTTCCAGCCGGAGCTGCGTGGTCACTACTCCTCGGAGCGTATTCGCAAGCTGTTAATCTATACGAAGACAACGCCGCTGTCCTGGACAATAATCATCGGTCTGGTCTCACCCTTTCCGTGCCTGATCATTCTCGTATCAATCGACGCTGTCCCGCTGGCTTCACCCAGAGATGGCTCCAGCGCAAATTACCTGTTCTGGGGACGGGATTTCATCGCAATCGCACTCATGACGCGTGTAATCCTCGAGCAGTTCAGAGTCACCGTGCCAGCACTCCAAATCAGCGCCACACAAGTTAGTGCAATGCCTATTATCTCGAGTGGGGGTGCTGTGGTCTTCATGATAGGGATGGCGAGCGTCATTGGGTTTCCTTTACCCTTCGCTCTTGTGGTGGGTATCAACGTGTGGTTTCTAGTGCTCGTTGCGTGCTTTGTGGGTTTCTTCGGAAGGGTGCTGAGCCAAAACCGGGCGCTGCTACGGGAGCTGATAAGGGCCATCGTAGTGCTCATCTGCCAAGTGTTGCTGACCTTCATATACCCAGCTTACCTGTACGGATTTGTTAGCGTCAGCGCAGAGAATCAAAAGTTCTACGTGATGCTGCTCCCAATCATCAAAATAGCTGCGAGGAACTGGATCAGCTACTGCCTGGGCAACAACTACGATCTGATTCCTCAGGTCCTGATTTTCAACGTGGACGTATTCAACGCATTGTACGTGTCCAGCTCGATGGAGAACTCGCATTCAATTGATACGGTGCTGCAGATGATTGCGCTGGATGTTCTTCTCGGGGTTGTTTCACTATCGGACATTAGGAACTTATCGAACGCGATCATTTTCCTGCGTCGAAAAATCCCCGCTGATCACCCTCTACAGGCCGCAAATTTCATCGAGATTGCTCTGAAAATCATCGACGAAGATCCCAGAGCGAGATCGAGGCTTGCGCTGCTTCGTCACGGTCCATTGGTAAAATCTCATAGCGTCTTCAATCTGAAAACTTTAGGCGCCCTTCGGCAAATAGACGTACCATCAAGAGATCGAAAGGTAATCCCAGTCGAACCACTTCGCCATTCGAATTCAATCCCTACGGCAAGACCCGTGCACAAGGTAAAGAGACTGTCATTGGAGCAAATTCCAATCCAAACGCCCTTGATGAAGATTTTTTCCAACAAGGAGCGCCAGTGGTTTCTCGAGCGCAGTGCAAGGACGCTCTTTACCACTGAATTCGTTGTTCTCGTCTTGTATACGAAGGTCATCATCCCGCTGATCTATTGTGCGTTGCATTCCTGGCTTTTCGACCATCCACGAATAAAATAATGATGCCATCTTGTGTTTTGACAGGTGTCTACTCTGCGGGGATGTTCTTGCTACCCAACCACGACTACTATCCGCTGCTGCAGTCCATTGATGCTGATGAAATGATGAAAAATCTTGGCCGCGTTGCTGCATTTGGATTCATTGAGCTGGCTTTAATGCTGGCGATGGGGTATCTTATCCAAGGTATGCTGGGAATATCGGTGATACATTTGCTGTCCTTTGTGCTGGATCAAAGTTGGCACATGGTCCAATCGAACTTGTTTTTGTGGATTTGCTATACAATTCAAAACTCACTGGAGCACAATGGTACGTTTCGAGAAGTTTCGAGCTCTTCTCACTTATTTCTCACACGTTTCATCAAACATCTGATCAGGTGCAGACTTTAGCTTCAGGTTTTCTTGGCTTGCCAGAGAATAAATCAGACTTTGGCAAGATAACATCAAAGTTAACTGCCAGCTACGGTGGTTATTACCATCATCGTGCTGCTCTGTAGGTTACTGAGAGCGGGTCTTGGCAAGGAAGTGGTGGCAGTGACTCTGCCCAATTGTATGGCGAGTACCGCGAGATAGTATCCCAAAGACGATGATAGTCTGATCAGAAAAGTTGTTAGTGAACACGTTTGAGCTGCACGTCTCGCTTGAATGTGCTTACCAGGGGGGCTAGCAGACTTGCCGTCCCGTAGAAGTGCGCGATCTTTCGGATAAACGCCATATAGCTGAGTTGACACGGTTAGAACAATCCCAAAAGATGCAGCAGAACCGACTAGTTAGCGCACCAGTCATCTAAGACGAGTCCGCATGCTGTCACCTCAGCGGAAGATGTGGCTGGGCTTTTGAATCCACGGCAAAGAAAACAACAGGCATTATGAACCAGAGTCCAGACAATAAACCCTCACACTGTACCGCACCAGAAAGAGCGACTACAGCAACAGAGTCCGATGCTCATACGGAAGCCGGAATGGATGACTGCAATGACAACGGCAGGAATCAGCGCTGCTGTCGCGACCACAACCTGCAAATCTAACTAAATGAGTACTCGAGACCGTGAACACTCTCTCTCGAGGTGGATTTACCCATCGATGCATTCGTTGCTGGAGTCGTGGGAAAAAGTTTAGGATGATCAGAAGTAGCAGAGCCAGCTGAGGCAGGACGAGCACCAGATCACGTCCAATGGTATCGCCGTGACCCGTCTCCGAAACGATCTCCCAGCCACACGCCCCCACGCTTATCTACCACCACACAGGAATTATATCAGCACTCAGTGTTCACGCAGATCATACGCGGAAACGTAAAAATGAACTTACCAAAGCTGCACGAAGGGGACCTACCATAAGCTGTCGGGTGCGCTGGATGGATGCGTTTCCTCGACGATTGACTAGCAAGGCCAACCGCTCCAGCATCTTGGCTCGGTCGATCAAAAGAACTTTGGATGTACTTTTCTTATTTGTCGCCACTAAATAGTTCTGATAGCAAGTGCTACAACAAGGTAGGCGCTATAAACCTGTGTGTCTCTATCGCGTTCTCACTTCAAGATCACTCATGAAAGCTGATCAGTCTGCTAGTTTTCCTCTGACTTAAGTACGGCAAGTACTGCAGTGTCGAATTTTCCTCTGAAATGGAGAAGCACGAGCAATGGAGTTTTTTTACCCCCTGGTGCGACGTGCTCAAGGGGCATGTCAACTACATGGGCCACGAGTGCAGGGGGTCCCCCTTCATGGAGCGAAGTTTGTGCATCGAGCTACCTAAGCGTGCCCACCCCGAGCGTTTTACTCAGGGCGTGGATCTCACCAGTTTGAGTGATACAGATAGTTGAGTTTTGTTTCGAAAGCAGTTCCAGAAATCAAGGGAGGCGATGGCGCTGTTAGCTGCAGTGGCCCACGTGGATTACACCGCATGGAGGTACTTACTGGAGAACCATTGCTCGGTGAATTTCGGCGTCGAAGGGGAACCCGTTTACGAAAAGAAAATTCCAATTCGCTATGTTGTAATTCTAGATCTGCAAGACCACACATGGGGTTTCGGGACTCACGAGCCTGACCTTGTCTTCTTCTTCGGAGTGCACCAACGTCTCCACCCCAGTGTTGAATATCGAGAAGCGCTGCAGCAGATCGCGGCTCTGGACAAAACTCCGGTGCGAGCTTTTGACGTTGACATTCTGTAGTGGGTGGTAGAATAGCACAAGCTTCGCCCACTCATTGGGCATCACGTCGAGTGATGCCGAGCTGGCAGTAACGACTGAGCAGTTAGGAAACTACTACTTGGCCAAAGGGCAGGGCCAAGCAGGAGGGAGACTAGATTTTACGGGCAAGAACTCAATAGACCGAGGGCTTACCAGGAAGCGCCGGCTTTCCTAGTAGTGTTTTTCGCATAGACCTACTACAAAGAATTCTTTAGTTGCGAGGTCTCGCGACTGTACTGAAAGGAAACATGGTATTCACGTCAAGCGACGACGAGAGTACTCGTGGTAACTCAACAGGTGATCGAACGGACGCTGAAGCTGGGTCGACGACGAAGACTGCTAGCTCGACAGGAGGAGAAAGCACGTCGCGAATCCCGCAGCCGATCTTCTCGTTCGTATTACCGCCGAAGGTGTCCTCCATCGCTCGCGAAGAGTTGGTGGAGTGGCTGAAACTCCGCAAGGAGTACGAGGAAGCGATGAGGGAAAGGTGCAAGGACGGTAAAGAAGACATCAACGCAGTCATGAGAAGCGTCACGAGCTCGTTTGATGACGACCTGCTGGAGACGTTGTGTGAGGTGCATTGGGGAGTTTCGCGAAGCGAGCTGACCGATGAGTTTCTGCTGGAGCAGATCCACGCCATCACGGACAACTACCAGAACCAGGTTCTACCTCCGGTGAATGAACTTTTCCAGCAAGAGCTGCGCATGGATATGAATAACATGGATATCACTGCTCGTGTCACCAACTATTTCATGTCGTGCAACT
>JAHQIV010000974.1:0-14642 GCA_030463285.1 Phytophthora europaea
TAGTATCAAAATATCATTTTCTGATCTTTGCAATTTTCGGTCCACCTCTCTAAAGAGATTTTGCATCTATTCCGCCCAGGAGGAAGTATATCTCGAATCTGTCACGGTAAGTTACGACATAGCGGATTTCAGCACGGCCAATACGTCATAAGTTACGACGTAAAAATTATAGGGAAAAAAACACACGTACCGATGGCAGTAGGCGATAAGCGAGTCACACACCATGAACATCTTGGTTCCATATCGATGCGGCTTGTCCGGCATGAACATGCGCGTGGTGTTGCGCTTCGACGTCGCTGGTAGAACACCTTCGTCGACAGAGAACTTACTCGGAAGCAACCAGCCCGACAAGAAACGGGATTGTATCATATCTACAACAGGACGCAGCTTCCATATCTTGTCACGCACACGCGCGCTTCGTTATTCACGAAGTGCAAGTCGCGTAGAATCGAAGTGCAGCGGTTCCGCGACATATACCTTCCGAAATGGCCAGCAGGTATGGCCCCGTCATCACTCATACTCCAGTGGCGGGAAAACCGACGTGTCATGGGGCTCAGCATCCGGGCGATGAGCAAACCTATCACGTGCAAAAGTTCGTGAGCTTCATACACTGGTTCTGCGCGCAAGCGCCTCTTGATCTGCTTGATGGTCTCCACCGACGCAGCCTGCCGTTTCCTCTGCTTCTCCCGAACACGATGAGCTCTTGCACGTAGAGTCTGCTTCTTGTAACGGTTAGTCTCCTTCGTAATACTCACCCACAATGACTTCGGCACGAAATAGAAAAACAGCATTGCCGGCGAATGGGCAATGTCTTCGAGTTCACGCTTAGGTGCAGCCACATCCTTCGATAGATATGGATACTCGTCCCACACAGTCTCAAACTCGGAAGTCAATGCCCCACTCAAACTCGCGAAGCGCCGTCTGGTCAATCGCTTCTAGTGTCAGCTTGCCTCCTAAGGATTGAATAAAAGCATCGTCCATATGGGCGACCTCTTCATCCGACTCTGCAATATCTACGGGGAACTCGCGCGGCACGACGTCTTCGTCACCACTGTTGTCACAGCTGCTCTCAATACCACTCGATCCTACCGATTCATAGTCATCGGACACGTCTCCTTCACCGAGAATATTCACATCGTTAGGAGGCACAGCGATTTGGTAACTATCATCCACCACCGCCTCCTCTGCACCACCACCTCCATCCTCCGCCACTTCCGCCTCCTCGCTAGACTCTGCATTAGACTCTGCCCCCGATAGAAGTCGCTGAAAACAACCAGCTTACGATTAGCCTCCTCCATCGCATTGTTCGCGCTCGAGTCAGAGTCTGATCCAAACACAGCATCGATAGTGTTGGCTGACAGCGCGATAGACGTGTCGATTTGTGACGCCGTCACCGCTTCGTTCGTAGTCACCGCCTCGTTCGTAGTCACTGCCTCGTTCGTAGTCACCGCCTCGCTCGTAGTCACCGCCTCGCTATCCGCTACTTCGCTCTCCGTCTCACTCCTCGACCCGTTGTCCTTCTCGCTCATCAGGACTGACTGAAACGCAAACGCCACAACTGCATGCTTACTAACAAACGACTCTCCGTCCGGCGACGTGTATGCCCACTGGTTAGATAGACCGGAAGGTCGCTTGCTTCTCCACCCCGCCGCACGAAGCTGTCGCCATAGATGCCTGAAGTCCGTGGTGCGCACTACATCGGACATAACAGACTCCCTCGAGGCTGAGCTGGACCTAATGCGTGCCATCCGGCAAATTCTGGAATGAGTCCGGAGTTCTCCGGACCACTCAATCAAATCTGCACATCTGCGATGAACTTCAAACCGATCCCTTCCCTTTTTCTGTGATGTCCGCATTTGACCTCTCCCAGCTTATATGTTTTTGTCGCAGAATTTGACTTGATTAAAGGGTCGTGTCCTTTTTTCCGAGCCATTTCCTACTTGAAGCTAAATGAACGTCGTAACTTACGAGTTTCGCCCTCCTCAAAGTCGTAAGTTACGACGTTGGTAACGGGGGGGGGGGGGGTTAATGTACCTCGCTGCAAAATCAAAATCAAGTATGTGGCTGGCTCATCCCCTGCGTCGAATAGGAATAGAAGAAGGTGTTCATCGGTGAAGATGCGGCGTAAGGTGGTGCTGACAATTGTTGAGTTCCGTCATTAGACATTCTCAGGCTTGCCTGAAATAAGACCAATAGTTTCACACGTTTTGTTGTCCCAAGTCTCCAGCGCAAAGATCAACTGAACGACAGGAAAACCACCTCAAATGTCATCAAATAGGTGCTAACAACTATTTTGGGGTCATTTTTCCTCGGCGTCGAACTGTTAGGTTAGCTTTGTCGATGCTTCATGAGCGTCTTGATTCCTACGAACACGCTGCATGTTCAGCGCCGGTCATCCACTATCCGCTCCCTTCCCCTCATACCCCCGACAAAAGTGTCAACAGGCATCGCCGGATTCTTGTTCGGCTACTGTTTCACAGTCGGAGACGTTTTCTCAGGACTTCCTCCGAGTCAGCAGTCCGTCCCGCAGCGAATATGGCTTGGTGGTACGGAGTATTTTCTGTCTGTATGGTCATTATCATATCTGCCAAGCTGCCACGGGAACGGTTTGTCGGCAATTCCTCTGCCCAAATGGCAGTCGAATTGAACCTGATACAGTGCATACGCAAATTGATATTGCCGACGGGTCCGTTCCTGATATTTGGTGCCGTGTGTGCTATTGGGGGCGACTATGGGATATATGCGCTGATGCCAGTCAAGTGGAAAGCGCTCAAGCCTTTCCTGTACATGGGCGCATTTTGGGGATTCTTCAGCATGGTTATTGTTGACGTGTATGCTCGAAGGATTTATCAGACCGAAACTCTGCGTGGTCTGGAGGTCGCTTCTGCAAAATGCAAAGCATCGTATCGAGCTCGTCGGAACAAACATCAAAGGAGATGCCAGCACTATTGGGTACCATCGTTGCGCCGATTCTTGCATGTATATCGTCAAAATGCGCCGGTGATGGTCTTCACGATGGTATCAATCATATATGTTCACGGTGTTAGCCGTTTTATTGGATCGACAGGACAGTGGGGGTTGCTGGCTTTTTCCAGTGCTAGTATCGCGTTGAAGCTCATGTTGCAAGAATTGGCCAAGCATATGATGCTGGTAGTGCGTCGACCAGTGTCCAGACGAGTCATGGTCGCTCTTGTGTCGACCCCTACGATTCTTGTGGATACGCAAGTCAGGATCATACTGCTACGACAAGCCAACCTCAATATTTCCAATGTTCATTGCGGTTTTCGAAATTGTTGTGCGTGCCACAAGGGCTGTCATTGTGCAGCGCAAAACGCGGGAACCAGTTCAAACTCTCAGGGGATCTCGACGCCGGTCTTCAGTCGTATATTCTCAGTCTACATTGAGCAGCCCGATATTACCAGTGCAAGTAGCATCTACCCGAAAAGTCATGCCCACAGTACAAGCAGGAAAGGAGGCGAGTCGACTGGCGTCAACAAGCGAGACACCGGCACAATACAAAGCTCGGAGGGACGCTATGGGGCGCCGCCAGAAGATTCGAGTGCTCCACGCGGGCGAAATATACGCCGACATGTACGCGGAGTACATTGCAATCGGCTGTTCGTTTATCATGATTTTCTTTTTCCGGAATCACCCGCAGTATGAATTCAGTCTTTTACAATCCGACCCTTCCGACCAAACAAGCAGTTCAAATGTGAGCTTTCGAGAGCATCAACTGCTGGATCTGGGCTATCTTCAAATGAGCGTCGAAGTGGTTGTTGATTTGCTCGCGTGCATAATTGAAGCCACTCGCGGAGTCGAATTCAACTCTTTCAACCAGAATGACCCGTTCCTGATATTCTTCTTGGGCATGCTTACCTTTTCAAACATCGCCATTTCAGCCGGATTAAACATGCATTAGCATCACCTATCTGCCAATTCTTGAACGAGTTTTTCTGTTTTCGCAGTTACTTCCAATACAAACAAGTCGAACTTCTTAGATTATTCCGATCAAGATGCAATCTGCAGTACATCGATGTCAACAGCTTCAACCAGAATGATCCTTTCTTGATCTTCTTCCTGGCGATGCTGACTTTCTCCAATGTTGTCATTTCTGCCGGAATGTACCTTCGCTAAAACGAAAACAAGTATTCGCTCAATAATTCAATTGGAATCATTAATTAACCTTGGCCCAACTTCGCAGCTACTTCGAAGTACTGTATCTTCTCTTCATAATATGAATCCTTGGTAACTACAACCATGGAGCCCACCCTGGAAAGAGTTTGCACAAGTTGTGTGGATCCTGCGCTACACTTAGGAGATGCTTCACCTGACCCTCGATGCTCAAAGCACTTCCATTTGGGTCTTCGTAGCCCTCGAGCTTTTGCTTAACGCGAATTAGAGCTCGAGCTGCAGCGTCAGCACTTCCCGGCTCCGCATGCATTTCATCAACGGGTTGTGTCTCATTCGTTCTGGCAGTCCCGGTGGCGCGGTTACTGCTATTGGAGCGGCTTGAGCTCCGCGAACGTACACTAGATTTTGTACGATCTTGCTCTTCTTCTCCCTCTTGAATGCGTAGCGCTTTCAACGGCGATAGTGTCCACCGATAGAGTGGATCATGCACAAAGACCTCGAGAATAGTTACGACTGAAGCGCTTTTTTTGCGCAATAGTTGCAACGTGACTTCACAGCAGCGTGAGAAAACGCCGTCTACACCCGAAACGCCCATTCCATCGACCATGTCGCGCGTAAGTCGAAATGGAACAGTCTCGGGTGTATACAACGCCATGCCCTGGTCAAACACGACACCAAAATCGATGTGCACGAGCTCCCCCGTACCTTCGTGAATAAGGATGTTTTGCGAGTGGCGATCTCCGATCCCTAAAATGTATCCAACGATGGACGTCACAGCGGCACTCTGAACGTATGCCAGTCGACGGTGATACCATACAGCCGCATCAGGAAATCTCTCCAGAAAGAAGTGGTGAAAGACTGGTGTGAAATTTGCCTGGATCTCCAAAAAAGCCGGCAGCTTTTCAGGTGCATTTTTCAGGTATTGTCGACATTCGGTGTGCTTCCATTCATGCGGGTGATATCGTTCATGCGCCGATAGCTTCTTGGATGTCCGACTGACCAGATAAGATCCCCAAGGCGTCGTGTTCTCCACCCATTCCAGCACGCCTGCGATAGGTGACAGCGGCACCACTCGGTATGTGCGTAGTCGCAATTTACGCTTACGAGTCGCCTTTTCTTCCATCAAAAACTGGTTCATCGTATCAAATACTTGCTCGATCACAAGGTCTTGCCGCGTATCATCGTGCCCCTTCACTAGTTGCTTGTAGCTCTCGCCATCCGAGCCGTGGCAATAGATTATCTTCGGTCGATGGATTCCGCTGTCGGTAATGGAAAAATGTGGCTCAAATGAGTACGTTCGCACAACGTTGGAGTAGTCCATATCAGCTTCCGGTGCGATGTGAGATGTAAGTACTGCCGGCATTACAGCAGAACCACTTCGACGTGTTCGGACACGAAGATATTGGTCAAACGGTGCTGTTCCAGATCTTCCTGAGCTTGTTTCGAAGATCGTCACCTTCGACAGTGGAATTTTCTTCTTTTGGCCGTGATATTCACTTGTGTCAAACAGCGCTAACTGAACGTACGCATTTGCCATGCTGTCAAGAGACTCCAGTAGTTCCCGCTGCTCTGTTTTCATCAACTCGGCCAAATACACTTTCGCACCTTCCGCTTTTGCGTCTCCAACGTTCGTGCGAAACTGTAGCGCACCCTTCCCTTCCACATCTCCGCTGTTTTTTAGCGCGATTAGTTGTATCAGCGTATGGTGCGGGTGCTGCACACTCATCTTCATCACCAGTTTACGCAGTGCGATTTGGAAGGTTCCAGTATCGCTGGAGCTGCTAATGCGCGATATTATTTGGTACGACAAAGGTACAAACTTGTACGACGATACCATGTCGATCACCTCTTCTATCACAACTCGATTGATATCAGCTTTTCGCTGATTAGTAAACCATAGCGAGAGTACGCGAAAAACCATGTCGAGCTCAGCTTGTGAGGACAGTGATAGTCCCTTCCCGTAGCTGCAAAGCGCACCAATTAGGAATTGATCGACTGATGCCTCGACTTTTGAGCGCTCGTTCAGGTCATGATTAACCTCTTTGTTTAGTGCATGAATGTGCGCTCGATTCTCGTTTTGCATGTGCTCTTTCAGCGCTTGTAGTTCTCGCAGTTCGTCAAATCGTGCTTGTACAACTTTTTTGCCTGCCAACCACTCCCGCGATGTCACGCGTGTACTAACTTGCTGGTACATTGCAGCCATAAATTCGGCAAGAGCAAAGTGTGCTTTTGATGTATCTCTTGCCCGCTCTGACACTGCTTCAGTAGCAATACCATTTATGATATCGGTAGCTTTTTGGAAGAACTCCTCGAGAATTACTTGCGAGCTTTCTGAACGCAGCGATGCAATCCATTTACCGGTGATCGTCAGCACCTTGACATGCAGTAATTGCAACGAGGCCGCTTCAGATCCAGATATAGAAGAACCATCCATGTATGCAGTTAACTCAGAACACAACTTTTTTCCGGTCCAAATCGCACTGCGAGCTTCCTGCTGCTTCCACAATAGTTTGGCCTTTTGTATCTGCCATTGTATTTTGTCATAAATGTTCAAGGAGCCACGCTCATTAAGCTGTTCAAGTTTCATCAAGGCTCGATATGCCACTGCAATACGTCCAGCTTTCCGACTGAGTGAAGCTAGGTCCAGATACAATTTCGTTAGCGCCTGCGCTTCATCAGTTGTCTTTGACACCTGAAGAAGTACTTCTTCAAGACCTAACAGGCTTTCAGCCTTGTCAAAATCGTTCTTGATCTGGTCATGTCGCCTTTGCCACCGCTCAAGCAGCGGCATTGTTGTCAACGATTTTTGTCGCGAAGTGACAAGTGCGCCATCCAGCGACGAAGAGTATGCTTTTAATCCGGTGGGTGTGACAGTCGACAGAATAGGCGAATCTGCCACCGGGCTTGATTTCCTCATAAAATCTGCCAATTCTTCGATTTCGTGAATGCCTTGCAGATAAACAAGAGCTGAGTAAGAATCCTTCGTGCTCTCAAACGAGTGCAAACTCAGCTGAACTGATTGTATGACCTGCTCCTTCGCCTTTGACGTCACGCGCTGCAAACTTCTGGAATCTCCGTGAGCTATTGCTCGCAAACTTTGGAAGAGCATTTGCTGGTGCGAGAATATATCAGTTGCTGAGGTCTTGTTATCAGCCTTCGGCTTGCTCCAAACACCTTGAGGCATCAAAATCGTGGGAAGCACAGCTTCCCACTGCATATTTTTCCATGCCAGCTTGTACTTGTGCTCTAAGGCTTGAGAAGCGGCAAGACCAGAACTTCTATTCGTAGATTGTCGCTTATGATCCAGTGACTGCAGATAGCCATCCAACAAATGATTGTACCCAAGCGATTGCAGCGATGTAAGCATACCCCCCACGAGCCGAGTTGTGGTGCTGCTCGTCGGGCCGTCACGATCCAGAACATGCTGATTTGAAAACTGCAAAGAGATATCATAGAGCGGGAGAGCATTGGCGTACTGATCCTCGCGATTGTACTTCACTAACTGTGACTTCACTGTTCGTCCATCGTTGACACCATAAATTCCGTCGCCGTCGCTGTCAAAGCTATACGCCTCAACGAGGATATCACGCAGTTTGCTCACTATGTTGTCGTTATCCAACGAGGACAGCGAAGTGATTTTTCCCCCATGATGGTTTTCCAACCACATTTCCACATACTGCATAGCTGAATACGGCATGTTAACTCGTACAGCAGCCCTCGCCACCGCAAGAAGGTCCACGTCAACCATGCAACCATATGCCGCATCATTCATGTGGGGTAACCCTGTTGTAGTACCAGTCGATGATCGTTCGGAACCTTTCCCTTTACCTGCTGGAACTTTTTTCTGGGTTCTACCATTTGTCTCCACAAAACGAGTTTTCTCCGTTTCCCTAAGGAAATTGATGGTGTGAACTATAAGCTGCACAACTTGAGGGGGCTGGGACTTCGCTTTGGCTTCTTGGGATCCCCCTGTTGACGCTGCAGCGTGATTTTCTGATGCGTCACTTGTTGTCCCTGTCAACACAAATCTAACCCCTTGGTTAACAGTTTTTACTGCTCGCGAAAGTTCGTGTGTAGCGTTAGTTTCCTTCATTTTTGCTTCTTCGGACATTTCATCGTCAGGTTTCCTTAAAAGGCTTTCAACAGCGAATGGAAAGAGGAATACTGCCATATCTACCCGCATGGCAGATAAGGCTGAACACGCCTTCAACACCCGGTCTGGGGACTCTCTGGTCAAGCTCGAGGTTAAGGAACACACCCACGGTCCAAAGCCATGCACTTCCGCAGATGTCCAAAGCTCCAATAATTGACGAAATGTACGTGCCGGCTGAAGATCCCAGTCTGCGCCGTTCGTTGGAGACGATGTAGACCAATTAGATGGTGACGCGCTCTCAAATGGCTCCAGAAACGCTTTAAGCTCAGTGTCCTTACTCCGAGCCAAGGCAGCCACTCCCTCGTCAAGATTCAGAACATTTTTTAATGTCTTCAGTGTTTCTTCAAGCACCGACGGGTCAACATTCCCGGTCCGTCTTCCTTCGAAAAACAATGAACTTAAGTACGTCAGCACGTTCTCGTGCATAACAAGCCGGAATGTTGACTTAGTTTCTCGTAGTGCACCCCGATGAAAGTGCTGTCGATACAAGCGTGACAAATTATCTTCCTGCTGAGCTGGGCTCAGCTCATACTCACTTGCATCAAGCGCTCCGAGCTCACCTAGAGCATCTGCAAGGCTTGCTGTTCCTCTTTCACGTAGGCAGTCGTCGCTACCAAATGTGCCGGAGGAGCTGAGATACAGTAAAGTATGCGCAAGTTTCCCGTACAGTTCTCTGGTTGATGGACTTGAGTTTCGTAGTGTGTCAATACTCGTAGTCACAGCAGATAAGCGCACATCTGCATAAGATCCAGCTGGACGTTCAGCTGAAATCCCGCTGCACGGTTTGTCTGCGTTAATACTCGGTGATCCGCCAAGTGGTAATGGGTTGTAAAACTTGGTTCCACGCGCGTGTTCCCGTTGAATGAACATTTGAATCTGCTGCTTAGCCTGATTGTGTCTTTCCGCAGTAGGGTGGGGTGGCACGATCACTTTGTGCTTCGCTGCATTCGAGCTGTCTTCAGATGAGACTATTTTTCGACTGCTGATGATTAGCGCGTTTAATTTGTCAAGACTTGTCGATATACCATCTGGCACAATGTCGATATCGAGGGCATATTTCCCAAGTCCGCTGCCTAAATCATTGCACACAGCGAAAATGACCCACTCCAGCTCTGCTTGGTCGTCCGCACTCAAATATAATACATGCCTCGACGCTGCCACCTCCACTGGCACCGTAATCGTTTCTCGTTGCGATTGCGCATTGCACTTGGACAGAATATCACTGATTTCTTGCACTACGAACCCGAGATATTTTCCGAACATGTCAGGTTTCGTCATAAAACACTCACAGTTTTCGCGAACTAGAAGAGACATCGCTCTTCCGATTCTACGGCGATTCCTGACGGCCAAGTGCTTAATTGACTGAAAACATATCGAAAGCAGGAGGTGTTGTAACACGGGGTTTTCCGCAACTGCATAACGCGTCTCTACGACAAAAATTTTGAAGCACTCCACTGCACACACCGCCCTTGGGTCAAAAAGTTCTGTTCGCAACAAAAGCACGAAAAACTCGCTGAGCAATTCGGCCATATTAATCAGCTTCCAATCAAACTCTGAGTACTTCTCTTTCATGGCTTTCAATGCATCCCTCCACAGGTCACTCTGGGAGATAAGCTCTTCACCGTTTCCTTGAATTATGTTCCAAACCGTGAAACGAGCCATTTTGCTTGCTATATGACCAAGATGCGAAGATGATAGAGCACTCACTTGGGCACGCTCTTCCGCCACCTCAACCATGTCATAAGCTAATTGCTTTAGCGCTGGATCAGGATAAGCCAACAAAATGAATGAAAAGGCAAACAAATCCGTGGTTACCTGGTTACCAATATCCGATACCACATATTCAGGTTGGCCCTCACTGCTCTGATTGTTACAGGAAAAGCTGGACACAAGTTCATCAACAAATTCAAATCGCCCGCTTTTCACGTCAGCGCTATCTCCAGATATGAAGTTGTGGAGCACCCCGATAGGAAAAATCATATCCAGTTTCTTCACGAATTCCAAACGATGAGCGTTAGCATCAAGTTCCTTGCCGAGAAGCTTAGACAGTGGGAACTGCTGTAGCAAAGTGTTGCCGTGTGGAAGAGGGGCTAATGGGTTGCTCTTCATCCATCCTGTGCTGTCTTCTTCTTCTTGAGGCGCTGGTCGATGGCTTGCAGCTACGTATTGGTGCCACAGACCGCAAAAGTGGTCGTCTAGCAAATCTGACACGTTTCCATATCCGTAAAAATCTGCAATCGCTTTTAGCCACTCTGAAATCAGCGATGGTGTGCCTGCGCCGTACAGTGACACCGTTATTGATGCCATCTCGACGCATGCATCAAGAACCGCCGGAAGCGCGGTTTGTGACGAGCATGCACTCACGTATAAGCTCTGCAATACACACACGCATGCGCCCATACATAGTCGAGGATCGACAAGTTCTCGTCTCGCACGTCGCCTATGCTCTTCAGAATCACCTGGGGCTTCGTTCGCCGCGTCGATTGCATTATTCAGCATCGAGGGGGCATCCAGTAACGATCCCTGCACCTTGAAAAAGTCTCGAAATATTTTTTCACCACCGTCTGGATACATATAATACACCGATTGGAGACTGCGCGCGGCAATGAAGCGCACACTCACATCACGATCAGTCAATCCAGTTACGCATGCCTTTTCAAACGTGTTGAACTCGCGCAAGTTTAGGCGAAAAAATACCTCCAAGCACTGCAATTCGGTCTTCCGTGTCACGCGCAAGCTTTGCTCAGATGTAATAGCGGCCACGGCCTCTAGGTGTCTCTTTGCGCACTTCACAAGAATCGCAGGAGGTTGTTCATCATGCTGATACTTTCGCCTTTCATGCACTAAACCAGCAAGAAGCAATGCAGACAACACTTGAGCAAGAAAAAATCCTGCTCTACAATTTCCACCACGCGTTGCTGAAAGTGTCCGGTTTTCTCGTATGCCTTCCTCTGCTGCATAATCGATCAACTTGACAAATGCTTCCAGGCTGTCAGAACCGGTCACACCGCATAAAAGAACTGCTACTGCCAGCATGAAATCAGGGTCAAACTGGATCGCTTGCACATATTTTTTCACCGACGAGAGGCCGCTGTCTTTTTTGAGAAGCAAAATCACGCGGAAACACCATAGTGCAATACTCTTTTGTAGCACACGGTTGGGAGGGCGATCACGCGCAATGTCATCTTCCTCTCTGTAAGGGGAAAAAAGTCACGTCGGCATTGTGTTAGTTGATCAATACATGACGGTGTCTCTCTGACAAAACGTACCCTTCATCCATGGCATCCCATTCTTTGTGTGTTGACTGGCTTTGGTGCTGAGAAGCGGACAAACGGCTCGACGTAGACTCCCAGCGGGAGGTACCGCGAAACGAGCTAAATCCTGTCTGCGAACGCGGCAGCGCAGGTGTTGGAGACTCCACCGATGTACCACTACCGCCGCTAAAGCAAGCAAGTGACTCTTCTAGCATGTTCACAATCGATCGAATTGACGGGCGGAGATCTGGGGGGGTACGTAGATCAATAGGATCGGCTGACGGATGACGGCACCTCTCTAGTGTTTTCCGACCTTGAGACACCAAGATGATCGTATGAAGTCTCCGTAAGATGTGTACCACGCTCTCCGACATTGATTGGCTTAGCTGGGTTTGTTTGATCACGTTTGGCTTCAGATAGTTTGCAACAATTTCCAAGTATTGTTTCAGCAACGGAAGCACGCAGAGCCGACCCTCGTTCCTTGGAGCGTTTTCTGCCCGTAATCCCTCTTCACCAGCATAAAGTGCAGCAAGAACAAGCCCAACCTACGAAATCAAACAAGAATGCCGTCGTGAGATGTAGGGCAACGAAGGTGAATACCCACCCAAATGCTTTGTAAAAGCCTTACGTCAAGCGAGTTAGCAAGCACGCGCAATCCCTTAACTGGATTGTATCCATCCGAGGGTAGCCTGCTGGATATTTCCGATAGCAAGTCGGAGAATAAGTTGACGATTTCTGTCTGCAGCGCTACCGCTCTCTCTGTCGAGACAGATTGAGCGTAACCATTCAAGCAAAAACTATCACGAGCAAGTAAGTGATTGGTATCTTGCCGTGGGATCAATTCGTGCAAAAGATCAATCGGAGTCGCAAGCCGTTCGAAATGGTCGTCGAGCTTTGCTGCACACGACTTAATCCCATCGTACCAGCACGAACCACCGCCGCCAGCGCTCTTGCTTACACGCGCTTGAATTGGTAGGGCAAAGGCTGACGGCTTCACACCAGTTGATTGTGGGAAAGGCATTGAAAGGTGGTCGAGTCCACACTCAAGCATGCAGAACGCCACCCCAAACCCGTTGAGTTCCTCCCCCGTGATGTAGCTATCGCATTCATCCACATTTATTGCAGATATCTTGCGAATCAATTCTGGATTGAATATCATTTCCTTCATGTGCAATTGCTCACAGGTCCTTATCCCAAAGAATGACTGAATAGCAGAAGCATAGATCGTCGTGGACATCTCAGTCTGCCAATCAACTTTAGTAGCAGACCTGGATATCCCACCCGCCAATGTCGTGCTTCGTCGAAAGATCTGTGCACGAATATGTTCAAACAGCGATCGAAGCAGTCTCGACTGCACCGTTTCATACTCTCTTTCAAACACTTCTTCACCAATAATTTGAGAATCATGTCCTTGCGGCGCTGTTGCACCGGCGTCAGTTTCCACCGGTAATTGTACGTGACGAAGAAGCGAAACTAAAGTGCAGATAGAAGCCATTGACGTTCTGGCGTATGGTCTCATGTTATCTCCGCGTGCGGGTGGAGTATCCGAGCTCGGCTGTCGAAATGCCGGCAAATTCCATAAAGCTGAACTGTTTGCTTCGATTATATCCAGAGGCACGAGTCTAAATGAAATACAGCAGTTAATTAACGTGAGCACAGCGTCGCCCGCTTGCCCTCGCGCCAATCCAATTCCCTCTGTAACACGACAGTATGGAAGCTCAGGTCGAAGTAAATTGTGCCACACCGTCGTCCAATGATCGATAAAGTTGTCACCGCACTCTTCACGATGCCGTGCCGAGAGAGCAGCCATTTGAATCAATATTTGCAATGTCAGTGCTTGCCACTTGCCCATTTCTTTGACGACCAACATATCGGCGAGTTTCTGCATCACCATCATCAAGTCTCCAATACGATTCATCACATAGTAATCTCCGTGGCGACTTAAAATGGACAGGAGCAAGAGCAACCACGAACCGGAGTCACTGGTCTGTTTTGCTTCAGTTCGCTGAACCTGAGACGAGCTTCTTGATAAGTAGGATACAGTCGATGAATGTCGTTGTGACGCAGGTGAAGCCGAGCTGCTTGCTGTCATGTACTGAGTGTCCGTCCGCGGACTGTCTAGAAACTGCTCAATGACAGTCTCCCATGCGAGCACCGTTGCGATAGATCTTGGACGCTTGCTACCGACAACGAATGGGTCAAACAACTCTTCATCCTGCGTCAGCACCCCACTGCTCTGCATGCACTCCGACACCAAGCAGTCATGGTAGAAAATAATATCTGCCGTGCACGCCAAGTGTCGGATCCCTTGGTCATCGATACCGAGCGCATTCCCCAGTCGCTGTTCTCTCGCCGAGTTGAAGTGTGTCATCAAGAGGTTCATCTCCTCCGCGCCCATCGCCACATGAACCAACTTCTTCATATCGCGCAGCAGCTTGGCCGGTGGGAGATGGCACAGATCCGGTTCCGCAGCCACGTTATGCTGGTACAGCTTCAAAAACTGCATCAGAAACTCTGCAGGAGCTCCTCGAAGTCCGTTCTTTCTGGGTTTATTGGAGACGACAATGAACTCCAGCACCGTGACCCCGCGCTTCAGCATCCACGGCCCCATCGACCCGAAATACGTCGTCATCAAGTCCGTCAGCGTCTCCATCAACGTGGACGCGATCACCAGCAACAAACTGTCGGCGTCTTTCTCCGTCGTTTCGCCTTTGGCAGCTTCGAACCAGTTCTCAATCTCCTGCACGACCCTCAGCAGCACGTCGCGCTCGGTCAAGTCGAAGGGGCAGTTCTTGACCAGGAACCGGGTCACCCTCGCCCGCGTGGCTGCCGTGGCCGAGTCTCCGACCAGATCTCGACCCAGCGCGGGGGAGATGCTCCCCAGCGCCAGCTCCAGCATGTTCTCCCAGTCTTTGTAGTCCAGCACGACGCAGTAGACGCGGAACTGCACGAGCACCTCGACCGTGAGCCACGCCTCCTTGTCCACTTGCGTCTCGAAGCTGCGCTCGAACTCGACGTCCGTGCGGCGGTCGATGACGGCCGCCGAGAAGGCGAAGAGCTGGCAGATGCAGTCGCGGCCGTTCGGGTCCAGGTGCAGCATGGGG
>JAHQIV010000975.1:0-14634 GCA_030463285.1 Phytophthora europaea
CGCATTGGCCAGCCGGCTTGTTTGGCTTCGGGAGTCCGAGTAGGATCCCGTCGCCCAGATGGATGTGTTCTCCGGTTGAAAAACCATGGTTGAGGATGTCGGCGAGTGGTTGGGCTAGAATAGTCGATCCATACTTGAGTAACTCGGCGGGGATTTCGTCAGGGCCCGTCGCGCGTCCATTGCGCAGGCGTTTGAAGGCGCGGGCGAGCTCTGCAGCGGTAACTGGGTTGACCAGGGGTCGTTTGAGTCCGTCGTCTGTGATCGGTTGTCGTGTTGGGTCGGCGAATTGGTCTTGAAAGTGTTGTTTGATCTTGATACCGGTTTGCTTGCGGCTGAGGATGTATTTGCCTTTAGAATCACATAGAGAGGTTAGAGTCGAGCGATTTCGGAAAAGCGCCCGAGTTGCCTCAAACAGCCGAGCCGAGGGGCTCGACTGCTCAATGGCGGTTAGTTTCTCATCAATGAAAGCGTTAGCGAGTGCTTTACTGCGCTCGCGGATCTGATGAAGCAAGTGGTTGCGTTGTGTGCGGAGGGCTTTGACGTCCTTCGCGTGGTCATTGTAGATGAGCAGGCGGAGCTTGCGTTGTGCGCAGGAGAGGCGAGCTAACTCGGCGTCCACCACTTTGGCATGATTGACTAGTGGTAGATAGCCGATTGAGTCGGCTGCCGCTTCCAGTGCTGTGTTTTCGTGGTCATTGTAGATGAGCAGGCGGAGCTTGCGTTGTGCGCCGGAGAGGCGAGCTAACTCGGCGTCCACCAGTTTGGCATGACGGACTAGTGGTAGATAGCCGATTGAGTCGGCTGCCGCTTCCAGTGCTGTGTTTAGCGTTGCTGTCCAGCGTTGGCCCGGCGTTCCTTGGTGGGGGGGGCGTGGTTGTAATCATCGTCTGGAGTAGCTGTCGGTATTGATGTCTGGATGTGTAGTCGTGCACCAGCAGGTGTGTTGCGAGCCGAGTGTCAGCGGTATTGAGCCGCATTTGACCTTGGCTGCGGCGCAGTCCGCGGAGTGCCTTGATGGTGAAGTCCAGCGTGACGAGCTTGTGGTCTGATGGCGTGATGGTGCCTCCCCAAGACTGGGCGTTTACGCACAGTGCTTTATTCCGTTGGCTGCACATGATGTAGTCAATTTGGTTGAAAATGATGTAGTTCCTTAGGCGGTGTGTCCATGTCGTAATGTTGCTGGCACGCTTTCTGAATGCTGTGTTCGTAATAAACAAGTCGTTAGCGTCACAAAATGAGGCGTGAACGTGACCGTTGCGGTTGCGCCGGCCGCGTCCCCATTCCCCGATAAAGGTTTCTTGGTCTCGTCTTTGGCCGATTTTCGCATTGAAGTCGCCGAGGATGAACGTCGTGTCTCTTTGCGGGAGCTTGGATAGCGCGTCGTGGAGGTCCTTGTAGAATCGGTCACTCTCGGTGGCGGCGTAGCCGCTATGAGGTGAGTATGCATTGATGATATTGAGACGTTGAGCTTTGGGGAGGCGAAGCTGGAGCACTCTAACTCTGTCGGACTGTGCCCAGTATTTGTGCAGGAGCCTGTTCAGGTGGGGAGCGATAGAAAAGCCGATGCCATGCCAGCGGTTGGACGTCGGGAGGGTCAAGAGATGGTACGTACCTGTCTTCTGTTCACTATGGTAGGAGATACGAGTCTCTTGCAGTCCGAGGATGTCAACCTTGTAGGTCAACAGGCCTCTCGGAAGAGTCTCATGTTGCTTGCGCTGGGAGCCAATGGACCGGACATAAAACGTACCTAAGCGGAGATTGCGCGCTTGTGGCTTCGGGCGGGGGCGTCGTGGCTGCGTAAATGGGAGCTGGGGTGAGAGGGGTGTTTAGAGAGAGGTTCGTAGAGGGAGAGACCCGTGAAAGACTGACAGACGCGGTGAAGCGTCTGCCGGAAGCGTTGAGCTAGCATCATGCCAGCTCAGGCTTCCCGGGAGGGCGTCACCCCAACCCGACCAGGATTAAGCAGAGCTAGCGGTCGGAAATTCAGTGCATTGCTGGATGCTCCCCCCTTTTTGAGGCAGAAACTATCCGCCTCTAAGAAGGAGGCCGGAAATTCACCAGCTGTGTACCACAAATTATATAGCTTCTCCAATAGTGGTACCAAGTCGTATTCATATTCCCGATATCACCCGTTACCCAGTCTATCTGGGTCCGCGGCTTTGCCGTGCTTGTATTCCCTCAGTGCCCGTCTCACCTCCTCCACCGTGAAATTGTCGTCGAGCTCCATTTGTTCTGAACTGGGATCAGGTGGTGGCCGTTCCCAGGTTAGGCTCTTCAATCTCCGTCTGAGACGCGGCGGCTTGTTGGAGGATCGGCTGCCAAGCGTCTGCAAGTATATCTGCCTTCTCGAGCTACTCCCTGCGTGGTGCTCCCTGAACTGGGTCTAGCCGGTGTACAACGTTGTCCCCGAACTTGTTCGAAACCCGGCGGAATATCGCTCTAGTTGATTTCTCGTTCCAGTATGTAGCCTCTTGGAAACGGAGACGGCGCTGTACCCCTGCGCGCTTCTGCTTGCTGTTGGCTATAGCTCGGCGGAGGCGTGCAGCTCTTGTCGGACCCTCAATGTCATCTGCACTAAGCAGTCCCAACTCGTCGGTGATTGCGTCCACTGTGGCTGCCGCACCCGGTTTCTCTTCCAGTAGCCTCTGTTGCTGTCGTACCAGTCGCGCAAGTTTTTATTTGAAAGTGTTGCGAAGGGTACGTCTCCGTTCTCTGGCACAGATTCGTGTACGTCTGGCAATCTCTACTCTGAGAGCGTCCCACTTCTCCGCAACCTCATTCGCTCCCAGCTCCCCTTGATCAATCACTGCTGTAAAGACCTTCAGTAATTGCTGTGTGGCCATCTTGACCACCGTTTCCGCGAGTTTGGGCACCGGGTGCAGGCGGGAGGGTCGCTGGATCCTAATGGGGCCATCAGGCGACCGTACATGAAGCTCCGCCCCGAGATGATCAGCTTCCGGACCAAGCTGCATCGTGTTCCAGGTCGCTGTCCACTCGCGCGCCCCCGCCGAGACGTACCACCTGTCCAGGCGGGAAGATGCTGCGCCTGCTCCAGCCACAGTGTACTGGTAGGTGTGAGCCTCCGCTTGATGTCGTTTCAGCCTTTCAGCATCCCAAGATTGCGGCCGAGCAATGGCAATCGGAACCAGTGCGCCCCACACAGTGAGTAAACTCCGCAGCGCCGTTGAGTCGTGATCGCCCTTGGTGCCCTGATAACTCCGATCCGCCGCATCATCGAGCGTACAATTAAAATCGACGCCGATGAATAGGAGGCCCCCTGTTGCGAAAGTGATGTCATCTCTCTGGGACCCGAAAGCTGAGACGCATATATGCTGCAGATGGTGACAGCTGTGCCGTCGAGCGTGCTTCGCATGGCCATAAAACTCCAGCGATCCTCCAGATAAGGTTGTGCATCCTTAAACGATCCGTAAGGGTCCACCAGCACTGCCACGCCGCCTTTCTTATTCAGAGACGGCGCCCAAAATGAGTGGTCAGGCTGACCGCTTCCCGTGCGGAAACCCCATGTCCCAGCAAACTAATGCGGAGACTATAGTCAACACAAGTCAGCGATTTGGCTTGACCAATCGCCCAATCCAGTTTGGAATCGAACGCACAATATACGTAGAGTCCGATAGGTCATGATGTAGCGCTCACCTAACCAACGTCGGATCCTGCTACAGTGGTAACCGCAATTAGTCGCACTAAGACTAATTTGTGTAATGAGTTTTGTTTTTTCTTACGCAAATTAGTGTGAGTGTTACTATTTTGGGAGTGTTACTAATTTTGGTATGCAAATTAGTCTCACGATTTCTAGTCTGTGTGATCTCTGTTCGCCGACGTGGCCACCGCATTCTCGCGCTCAGCGTCCGTCTTGCCACTAAATGCATCAGGATTCTGAATGATCGCCTGAAGGTGTGGAAAACGTTTTTCACACTCCAAGTGCCATCAACGCTAAGAGAGACACCGCACCTTATCATAGCCTTTCTGGCGTTGTTCAATCTGTTCTTGTCGCGCTGGGCGTTCACTTCACGAACACAGTCAGCAACCAAAGTCAGGAAGAACTTCTTGCCGGGGTTCTTTAGCTTCCCGGACCACGACTCATCCTTGCGTTTCTTGTTTTTCCATTCGCTGTCCTCGATCAACTGGATCTTCCGTTCGTTTCATTTCCGCCGCCAAGCATCCTTTATTTTGGCGATAACGAATGCGTCAGCTGGCTGGCAAAGGTATGTGGTATTTGGAGGGAAGTAGACCAGCCGAGCCTTCAAACGAGACAGCTCGTCAGAGCACTCTTTTTCACCGAGATGAGATGAGCACTTATCCAGCAAGATGTGCTTTGGACGGCCATGCCGGTCCGCGTTCATCGCCTTCCTCTCAGACAAGTATTCTCGAAATACGCGCTGATTCATCCATCCTTTAGGACCCGTGCGGTAGCATGCACCAGGCGTCTTATCAGGGACTCCTTGAATCGGATGGTTACCTCCAGCGTTCTGGAAGATCATCATCGGAGGATGAATATGGCCACTTGCTCCTCCTGAGATGCGGACAACCATCGTCATCCCCTCGCCACCCGACACGACGTCTGCGCACTTGACGCTTTTCTCACCGCTGAATCGGAGCCTCTTGTTGTTGTTGAAGTCGACGACGAAGTGCGTCTCATCGATATTCTCGACGGTGTCCTCGTTGTACTCGCCCGACTCGAACCTTCGCTTGGGCTTCCCTAGATGCCCCGCGACCTCACGCTCGATCGACGCCTGCTTTTCGGGGCTAAAATGCTTCTTGTCTGACTGACAGTCAGTGACTGTGTCCGCAGAACGATACGATGTGCTTCCATGAAGGTCTGGACCACCTCAGAGTGATCGTGTCAACGATGAGTGCGCTGTCGCTGTCCACCGAGGAAGCCGTGAACAATCCCGTGCTTGTTTTCTGCACATGCACGGCAACTTGTCGTAACAGCAGCGTATCGAACTGTAGCCCGAGCTTCAGGAGACGATCGAACTCGTCAGCGAGCTGAGAATACAGCCACGAGACCCACGCACTTCGCCTGCGCCCGCGCCCTGACAGAGCTTTCCGGTTTACCCGAGCCCGCCCCGTAGTTTGTGTTGCTGACAGCTCCCGCTGTCCTCTAGCAAGGCCGATGATGCGTTCTCGTAGCTTCCACCAAGACACAACTTTCTGAATGTTCGCATTCGCCGTTTGAGCTCGAAATATCGCGGGGAACTCTCGAATGGCTTGCGCGAACAGACCCTTGATGCCTCGCGTTTCCTCCATTGCCACCGGCCACTGAACGACTTTCTGCTGCTGTTTGAGCGTACTGACGACCTGAGGTGGACGACGCTGGGCCGTGCTTGTTTCGCCCATGTCCACAGACACTGTTCGAGTGTTGCAGTCGTCAACTGAAGCCGATGGTGCCTCTTGTTCAACGTCGGCTGTATTGCTGCGCGTACTCTTCACGATGCAAGGCGTCTTCACACGAGGTGATACAGACACACACTCACCATCCTCGCGAACTTCGCACCCAAGACATATAATCGGTTGGCCAAACCCTTTTTTGCCTACGGGTGTGCCGCAGAATGAATGTATGCTCTTGTTGCAAGCAGGGCATGAGTGTACACTTCCAACAGACTCGCCGCACCCCCCATAGCGGCTTTTCGTCGCTGATTTCGAAGCGTGCATGGTTCAGTATAATTCTTGAACTTGAGACTGCTCGGTCAAGTAAAAATGAATGCTTAGACACCCTGTGGCGCTGTTGTCGCTACCTACCATGCGGGAGTACTATTTTTGTAATCTGTAACTAATGCCGTGCGTTGCCCGGGGAAGCTCTGGATATCGATTTCACTCATCACGAAGCCTTTCGTACGTCGTAATGGAGGTTAAGAGGATGGTTTCGCACATGAACAGCAAAACGCTGTCGCTTTGCAATGGAGTGCAAATCCAGCACTTGTAGAACAGGAATTTGAGCGTGATTATTCTCACGTACGGAATTGCTGAGTCGCCACAAGGTGATGCACTCAAATCGATCTCCACAACGCCTTGCACTACCAATGTTACGTGAATGCTGCACGACTGTCACCCTCCGTGCTTGTTGCATGAATGTCGTTCTTCACCGACTGGGTCAACATTCACCATGTTTGGTATACAATCTAACAGGTAATGTAATATTGCAACGCGTTTCCGATATAAACGCGTCGCACTCGTATTATTAGATATTACTGAAATACTCAAATATAGTTTTATACAGGATTGACGAGGCCTCCTTAAAACATCCAGAGAATTTGATAGTATTAAAATGAAAAACTCTCGTTACTATAGCAGTCACCGTTTTTTCTCCACAACACGTCGTGGACCCTACCGGAGTACAAGCATAAGTCAACTTCTGCACGAGAGCGGGCTTGAACCCAGACTAGTAGAATAGGAGGGTCGAGCCTGTCCCACTGCGCCAAATTCGTGAACCCAACTGAGACCAATTGTGAACTCGATCAAAACGTTCTCACACTAATTAGTATCACAACAATGCAGTGAGACTAATTAATGCATGAGACTACAGTGAGACCAATTGCGGTCACCACTGTAGTCGCTCTGGAACACTCGATGAGGTGTTGGCTCCCATAACCACTCTGGAAACATGATCTGCTCGCGAGTCAAGGACTCGACGTCCACCATTGGCGGCGGACTTGAGGCAAACAGGGCGCTCGGCATAGAATCGTAGGTTTCCATTGAAACACCTTCCCGTATTGATGAACTTGGTCCCCACGGTGACGTATTCAACGTCAAAGTCGCTGCAGGATGAGGTCGGGTATGTTGCAATCGTTAGGGAAGTCCCGAAGCTTGAAGTTATGTTGAAGTAGGTGCCATCACTTGCTCTCGGGTGGCATTTACCATCAGCTTTGTATACCATGTCGTAATTTTCCATGATCAGGTAAGGAACCCTACCAAACTTTGATGCCAAACTCAGATACATCATCAACAGAGTCGGATGTATGGTATAACGTGTAAGATTCTGACACGTGCTCATCGTTGAAGCCAAGCAGCTCCGGGTGATCCGTCAATTCAACTGGGACAACCACAATCCTTCGAGTCGTACAGTACAGCAGCTTTCATCATCGTCCAATCCACCGACGGAAAACCTCTTTCCACAACCATAACCACTGCCGAGGTACAGTACTCATCTATAACACACGTATACGGCGTGAACATTCTCTTGCTCACGTCGATGTTGTCCTAAACATTGTTGCAGTGCGTGTCATTGTACGTGGTGATCGTTGCTGCGCCTTCCGTTGTGAGCGTGGCCTTGAAACTGGTAGCATCGTCCGTGTTGGAGTGACAGGCCCCGTCCGCTATGTAGACAGTAACCTTTTGCGCTTGGCTACAAGACGACTCCAAAAACTCTTCCACGATGATGTATGGGGTGTTGTTGCCGAACACAGTCGATGCAAGCAGAGAATAGTCATTCGTGCAACTTGAGATCGAGTAGAGCGTCCCACCGTCAGACCCACACACCGTTTCAGCAGGGACCTGACTTGCTCCACACACGAAGTCCCGCGTAATCTTGATCCCCACCGGCGTCTCGGAACAGGAACTGTCCTCGAAGACTGCGACAGCGGTCATACCTAAACTCGGCCCACGAAGATAGAAACGTCTCGCGTTGTCGACGCACTTTTCGTGGTTTAGCATCATATGCGTAATCTCTGTCGTATTTATCGCAGTAGCACAGTCCGGGCCTTCGTAGGTGGTGAGGATCAGAGAGTTACCAAAGGAGAATTTGGTGCTCGTCGTCCTCGCGACATTTGTGTGGCAGACCTCGTCGATTACGTACGCAGTTGCATTGATCAAGGAGTCACTGCCGCACCGCGAATCCATCTCGTACTCTTCCACGATCAAGTACGATGTGTTCGAGCCAAATGCGTTGTCGATCAGTCCGTAGTCATCCCACCCGCCCTGGTTGTAGTTGGTGCAGTCTTTCACGTAGTGCACCGTGCCCGAGTCTTCACATACCGGGTCCCAATGGTTTACTTGAGGTGTGCAACTGATTTCTCTTGTGACTGTCATGGTGTGTGGGGGAGCGCTACAGGAGTTGTCGTCGTAGAGAGCGACAGTAGTTTGCATCGCTCCATCTCCACGCGAGAGCAACTGCGCTGCGCCGAAGGCAAAGGGAACTCCCAAGATCTTCATCGTCCTCTCTCTTAGTGATTTGGTGGCTGTAGCGTATATACGGCGCGTGTGCACACTACCCGAGCGCCACCGCGCCCCGCTGACCAGGACCTCGTAGCAGGCCCTGAGACTAGTGACCAGGTTGGTGTGTTGGAAGGAAAGACCCAGCGAATGTTGCTCGAAGACGTATGGGTTAAATCGCAAGTTTACACCGTATAAAACCCAATTACTGGAAATGGATTACTACTATAAGTATGGATTATTGCAATTAAGCTTATGACGATTGTGATTGTTTTGCACACCCAGGGCCTGAATTTCTTGACCATGGCAGGCATTCTTATAGAAACAGCCTGTAGCAAGCCATTTCGAGCTCGCCAATGAGTGTTTCTGGGAATCCAGAGCTTCGGACGGCAATAGTCGATTACCACGAAAACACTGGAGCCCCTGGTACTTGAATGCCTGGCTACTACGGGTCCTCAAAGATCCGGCGCGGTGTTGGTTCCCACAGCCATGCCGGAAACATGATCTCCTCGCGCGTCTTCTGGTCGATGTCCGTCGAAGGCGGAATCGTGGCGGGCGGTGTCGAAGTTGACGGAGTTATCATATTCCCATAAAGCTTCATGTTTCCAGCGTAGCAAACTCCAGTATTGATGTACTTGCTGCCAATAGCAACGATTTCGGCGTCGGAGTCGATGCACGGCGTTGTCTGGTATTTGATAATTGTGACTGAATTGCCAAAGCTTGGCAAGATCCTTACGCTGACACCATCGATATAACTGTAAAAGCACGTGCCATCGGCCTTGTAAACCACCGCCTCCTTCTCTTTGCCACAGTAAGTCCCATCTTTATATTTCTCAATGATCAGGTACGATGAAGAAGTAAATCGCGACTCGGCGAATGCAGCAACATCCCCAATGCACGCGCGATCTTGGTACATTCCATTCGACACCATGGGGAGTTCAGTACACGTTGGCGCTTCTGGTGGACAGGTTAGTTGGTTTTTAGCGATGATCTGAACGGGGTCGTTAGCGCAAGAACTATCGTTAAACACCATAACGGCGGACTTGATGGCGTCAGCTCCAATGTTTATGCCTCCAATCGATAGTTTTCTACTACACCCCCACCACCAATCGCAGTTTTCGAGCGAGCACAAATATTCCAGGAAGAAACACTCTTCCATACTGCATGCTGGCAACATGAGTTCATCTCTCGACAATTTGGTCGTATCATCTTTGCCGGTGCAATCCAAGTCTGTAAACATTGTGAGAAAAAGCGTGCCATCCATATCCATGGTAGCTTTGAAGCTGTAGAGGCTATACGGCTTGTTGTGGCCAGTGTTGTCCGGAGAGTACATCGTCACGAGCCCAATTTTGCTGCAACCACTCTGTGAGCTGGCTTCCTCAATCACATAAGGATTACCCGTACCTAACACCGATGCACCAAAAGCACTGTAGTCTTGAGCACAGCTAGACAGCGCGAACAGGGAGTTGTCAATATTTTCGCACGGTGCGTTCGCGATTGACGGAGAGTCATGACATCCAATGGCAGGTGCAAATATCAGCTGAGATGGAGTTCCTGAGCATGTGCTGTCTTCATAAACAGCAAGAACGCTAAATACCGGGATTGAGTTGAACAACAAAAACTTCGTGTCACCTGCCGAGCATCCCTTTGACAGCATCGTCGACCGATCCGCCGTCACTTCAGAAGCAGCGTTCAGGCAGTTTGCGTCTGCGTAAGTCGTGATTGTCAACGAACGACCCAGCGTCAGTTTATGGCTCGCATTTCATGCTGCATTGGGGTAGCAATCTCATCCAGCCTGTACACCATCACGTCCGTGACCGTGTCCAGCAGGTCACACCACACGTATTTCTCCACGACGAGATACGGCAAACTCCCAAAGGCGTTGCTGATGATCCCAAGATCGTCCCAACCTCCGGAATAATATTTTGTACAGTCCGAAGCGGTGTAGGATTCCCCATCACTCGTACAAACTGGATCGTAATGGTGTGTCTGAGGAATACAAACCATCTCGCTCGTGAGCGCCACAGAAACTGCAGGGGCACAGCACGAGCTGTCTTCATATAACGCGACAACAGTGTGGCTTTCAACTGCTGGCGGTCCACTAGGCCCTCCAACTGAAATCCCGGAGCCACAATAACCATTAGGAGGAGACCCGCAACTCTCGTACGAGCACAACGGAAGCGTGAGGTCGCACCACCAATCGGAGCAAAACACCGGGTTCATCAATTCTCTGTATGGTCCACCACCCACTTTCCCGTTGGTACAGGCTGAATCAAGAAAAAACATGTATTTGACGTCGATCCGAGCTCTGAAGCTGCCAAAACCGCTGGAAGAGTCCGGGTACATGTGGCAGTAGCCGTCCGCAGAGTACGCATACACGTACCCAACGTTGTTGCACCCCGTAGCAGAGTAGTAGCGCTGAATCATGTAGGGGTTAGTATCACCAAACGCTGCCGCCACAAAGCCTTCATTGTCCGTAGTACAGCAAACAACGAGTTCCCAGTAGCTTGACACTGATCCTGGTTGTCAGTCGGGACTTGACAGCCAGCGTCAGGAGCAAACGTGAGCAGCGAGGGCACACCCGTGCACATGCTGTCCTCGTAGACAGTCGTGACAGAAAAGGTGGTTTTCCCATTGACAACCACCAGCTTCCAAGTCACCGCCAGGACGACCCCAATCCAGATTTCGAGAAAATTCATCCGTCTCGATTTTCCAGGAAGAGCTTGCTCAAAGGAGGGAGAATCGACGAATGGGCGGATGATTTTGGTTGTGGCATCTTTCAAAACCACCCGCTCCTCGTTGAGATCTATACAAGATCCTACGAGTCTTTGGTGGTATCCGACGAATCATCACCTACGCGTAGCTATGCGCTATGTTCAACACATTGCGTAACTTTGAAAACCGGCACCGAAAACGGAAACGAGGTATTGTTACGCAGATCTACCCTAGGCCGTGAATGTGCCGTTGTTGCGCTGTGGGAGGTTGGCACGCAGGACGCGACGCCATTCACGCGCTTCTTCGGCACTGCCGAGTCGCACGCGAAGCACTTGGTTCTGCGGCGAGTCCAGCGTGATGCAGAGCTCCAGCGGTGGTGGGGCCATGGTGGTTCCAGCGGACGGCAACGGGAGGGACCCACTACGACGACGAGCCTTCACACCTTCGACGTACCCTCGCCAACGCGGCACTTCGTACGGCTTGTCGCTGTTGTAGTACGACAACATGGAGCCCTGCACAACGAAAAAGTAGCGTCGCCAAATGCCAATGAACGAGCTCTTCTTCTCCATCCAGCCGCTCTTGGTCACAGGGATCGACAGTCGATCGAAGCGACAGAGTCCATCCGGGTCGAACGACGACATGCTCACGGTCACCTCTTCACTCGAACCGATAGACCACGAGCGAGACTTGCGGCGGGCAGGTGTCTTCAGCGCGCGCAACCATCGATTGCGTTCTTGGCTGTCGTGCGCTCGAATGTCGATGACCTTCCCACAGGCCCCGAACACCTTGAATCCGATGCGGTTGCTCCTGTCGTTGTCGTCGATGTGCGCCACTCGGATGACACCACGGGGTTGGCAACCGTCACCGAAGTGAAAGAGGTTGCGCGACGCCCAGGCCGACGCTACCGATGCTTGAGCTTGCTTCAAGAACACTTCGGCCGGGAAACTCGTGAAATACGAGAGCATGGTACCATCGAGGCAGAAGTATCGGTGACGCCAACGCCCGAGGCGTGCACCACGCATCCAAAGCCAGCCGCAGAATTGGTCTTCCAGCGCCAAGTTGCCGGACTCGAGGGGAGGCAGATCTCGGGACGTCTCAACGAACGTCATGGTCGCCCAGCTCGGTGGCTTCCCTCCTGGCGTCGCAACTTGGCATCGAGGGAAGGCGCTTTCGAGCTCACGGTCGACTTCGGAGTCCGATGCGAAGGCCGACAGAGATCGGTTAGCGCGCGTGATCGTCATTGCTGCTTCAGCGTAATTTCTGAACTGGCGGAGTGATTGCTTCACTTGTAGTTGGTAGGTAGCTGCTAGAGCTTCGTCGACTCTCCGATACAAGAGTTTCGAAATGACTTCACGTCGCACGGGCTTCAATCGTCTTTTGAGAAGTAGCGTTGGGCAGCACCACAGCAGGAACCACGCAACGTACACCGAGCACGGCGTCCCATTTCGCTGGGACCGCTGGAGACGTGTTGCCGTTTTTGCCCCACTAAAAATACTAAGCACGAGAGCGGTGTGTTCCTCCTTCACCACAGCCTGGATAAATGGCGGAAGTTGCGACGGTGACCACGGGTGGCGCCCCTGCCAGTCTGTGCTATCTCATAGACTAAATAATGCGTCTGGTTAGAACTTGAAGCGGCATTGGCTTGTGTGAGACGATGCTGAGCGAGGCGCACCTGCATGTTGTATTCACCTGCGTGGGGGCACTTCCCTATTCACTCCACGCGTTAGTTGCCACTGGCCTAGCAGACTGACATCCTCCCATGCAAATTGCTGTTCGCAGGCCGCTTCGAAACCACCTATTGAGCACACACATCACGGAAACGCACACAGTCTTGGCAAGAAATATACCACTCACGACAACCAGTTATCAATTCATCTGACATACATAACGAGCACATCGCACCCCAACTTGTTTGAATATTGATAAGCAGTAGACAAAGAAAATGTGCATCACCTCTCAGCTACTAGCCGGTAGAAACTTCTCTCGGCAAACGCCTCCAACCAACGCACTTTGCGCCTAGCCAGTAACGAGGTCAGTCGAACATATTCACCAACTACGATGAATCCGTAGAACGGAGCGGGAACACCGTTATGACACCATGCAGCTCGCGGTAATCGATCTGACGCCGGTCTAAAGACAGCTGAATCGCAGTCAGAATCCGCGGCTTGCCGTTGATCGAGTGGTGACCAACACCGCAAATCAGTAGGCACCGACGGATGCGCTGTGCCTGGCAATACTCGATGGCCTCTCGGGCCACCCAGAGAGCCTCCATCACGATCATGCCGTGCAAATCGATCGGTCGCTGGTGTCTATCGCATCAAACGAAAGTCAACGAAGGATGCCAGATGAAAGACTGGACACTACAGAATAGAAGCCGTTGAAATGAAATGCTAGAACCCACTTGAGATGTTCCTCGTGCGCAAGGAAAAAGTCGTGTGCCCATTGCCGTTGTGCATCTCGGTGCTCGCGGCGCGCCTTACTCAACCTAAACAACAACAACACAATCGAGGGCATATCTGTTGAGACTGACTTGCGCGACAGCACGCAGAAGCAACCACAATACTCACTCGCGAACACGGTCAACCGCAAGGATGCTCTGGCCGCGTCGGAAAGATGCCAGAACCGCGCAGTAGCGATCACTGAGTTGCTCTCTCGCAGCGTTGACCTTGTGTTTGCTAGAAACAAGAGTCCAGTCCTCAGCACGGCTGCTTCGGCTCGACTGACATGCATTCCTCGCAGCTGCAGCCTGCTCCTCAGCATCGGCTGCTGCAGCCGCCATTTCCACCTCCTCCGTCACTGTCGGCGGAGGTAGTTGTTTCTTGACCAGTGACAAGTTGTAAACCTCACGGAGCGTCGCCTCTGTGGCATCCGAACTACATCCATTCAGGAAGAATGTCTACACACCCATACACGTAATACGCCACAACCACGCTTTTGCAGTCAGTTCACCAGCAGTCAGGAAGAAGGACAGCACCACAAAGCAACGCGTACAGTCTGAATGACGCTGCTATCGATGGAGGGCAGCAGACTCTTCAGCCGTTCCAGCTTCAGCTGCGTCGTGATGCCGGACTCCTGTTTGTCATGCGGCGCGTGCTGCTGATCCCACGCATTGAGCGTCGTCTTCGTCTTCCCCTTCACCCCCTGCCTCCGCACAGGTAGCATCGGGTACGTTATCGGCGGAGGCGAAGGTTTCGGCGGCGGTCGTTGGTGCGGCGCCTGCTGCAGTTTCTGCTGTCTGCGTCGCTGCCTCTTGATCTTCTTGAGTTGCGTCTTGCTGGTCGCTCCCAATTCCGGAAACTGTCCCAACGAGTCCACCTTGGGTCCATTCACAAACAACTCGCGCTGCTGCGCTGCAGCTCGCGCATCAGCGTTCAGCACAGTCGCGTAGCTCTGCACGTGGTTCAATGCTCTTAAATTGTGCAGCGCCTCGGCCGCCATGTTGACGTCGTAGCCGTGGCTGTCCAGCACGTCCTCCACCACCTCCGGCTTGTAGTCCGGGTACAGCTCCAGCAGATGCTGCAACGGGTGCACGTCCTCCTCTTCACTGTCTTCTCCTTCTTCTTCTCCTTCTGCTTCTTCTTCTTCTTCCTGGTCCAGACCGAGCAGCAATTGCTGCACGAAGGCGCCGTCCGAGGCCAGCAGCTCGTCCCGCTCTTGGGGCGGCAGCTGCTGCAGTGCTGCAACGAACGAACTGCTCTTGTCCAGGCCGAGGCCGCTGCAGAGCTCGCTGAGCTGCAGCGTGGCGTCCTG
>JAHQIV010000976.1:0-14624 GCA_030463285.1 Phytophthora europaea
CGCAACGCGTTGCTGTACAGCCCTCTGCTCCGCTCAGGACACACTTCTCACTCCTTGTCGACTTAGCGACCTCCACTCGTCTCTCCTCAAAACGACTCGTATCTCGGTCACCACGCGCATTGACGCTCCCCCACCATCAGCTGCAGTACATAGGAAGGTCGGACGACCTAAGATGAAGTTACCGCGGGTTTGGAGGCTGTGTAAGCGCATGCTGAAAACTCACCAAGGACTTCTCAAGCATTTGGCGCGGAAGAATCCCTGCGATAAGCGCTCGGTTGCAGCTCGTGAAGAAGGGTGCAAGATAGCGCGTCGCCTTGCCAGTAAGGCTTATTACATCCGGAAGAGGGACGGTATTTCGCTCGAATGGTGGAGGGAGCACATGCCACCAACGCCTCGCCAAAAGGCCCAGCAAACGAAAAGCTACTCGCGAGTCTTTAGAAACGCTTTCAATCTAGGGACTGAAGACGAAGTCTAATACAAGAGCTTGTTGCAGCTACTATCATATGTGCTTGTGGATGTGACTTTGTTTTGGCGGTCGTATAGCTCAGTCGGTAGAGCACAGTGCTAATAACGCTGCGGTCCAGGGTTCGAGCCCCTGTATGACCATTTTGCTCTTTTATCCTGCCAAGGCGACAGCGCCATGATCATACGGCAGCATCACTCTAGACACCCCCCAAGGCGGTACATCTGAAATCGACATACTGGAAGTGCTGATGGACGCTGGATCAAGTGGTGGTACTTTCCTGGAGCCGTGTTTACCGTGAGTTTAACAGAATGGCAGACTGGCTGGCGAATGTCAGGCCATGGACTCAGCGGAGCAGCCAAGTATGCATGGAACAAGGAGGATTCAACGCGGATAATTTGGAGCGGTTGCCGGAGATGGCTTGGGGCGATGTAGGTCATTGGCTCCTCGAACATGGAGTAGCAAACCCAAATGGGGTGCATTTGTCGAACCGTAAGGGTCGATGGAGGCGAATGCCAGGCCACATGGTGGGTGGTATGAGCCGCAGCTGACGGCCGATATAGAGGCGGTCGCCGGAACGGACATAGAACGTCACTAGCACTAACACAAGAGTTAAATGACATCAATGTACCTCACTGAGAAGCAAAACGAATGCAGGCGACTTGTCAAAGAAGAGCTCCAGCTCGGATGTGACCTCGCTCGGATCCACCCTTTCATCGGCGCACAACAAACAAGACGATCTCCACGAAAGCGGGCAAGCAGAATCGGGCAACTTAAGCTCTTGCGAACTAGGAAGCTATTTAACATTATTTGTTGATATACATGTACGTACAAATATCACAATACCAAAATTATGGTAGTATATATAACAGGGCTCTCAAATCGGGTTTGAGAACAACTAGGTTTTGGATATTTTTCACGGACCAACCACAAGCATATCATCACGGGTAATTTGGGTTATTCATAAATACACAACGCTGCATATTATTGGAGGGGGTACAGCTCAACTACTTCGCTACAACCGCATTTCCTTTTGACTCGTTCTCGTGTCCTTTTTGCAGGCATGCGTTTGCACACGCTGCGTCCGTACAACGCCACCTCGTCCGTAGAATCCGCTATAATAACAGCTGTCGGCCTCTTGTGGACGGAACCAGTGCAATACACGCTGTCGCGAAAGGCGGAGACTTCGAGCTGTCGCTGCAGCATTTCAAACATGTCAGCCGCTATCTGTGCCACCATCTGGGTTGCCACCTGTGTCGCAGCAGGTTCCAACTTTCGTAGCAGCTGCACCAATGACATGATCATCAGGGTTAGCAACACCTGCTGCACCTACGACACCGGCGCCAGCAGAGCCAGACTGTGCTTCGAACACATGACCCATTTGCCATGAGGCGATCACAAGCCCCGTTCACTGCCGGCGGTACCGCCAGCGCTTTTTCCATCCGTGGACAAACGCCCGCATCAATGCCCGCACAATTATGGATAGTCTTTCCAGCAGCACAGGCCAAGCTTCAAGCTAGAGCTCAAGCCAAAGAGGCGGACATTGCACGCCAATTGAATATCTGCGGTTTTTATTTCAGTGAATTTGCCGGGGCGGAGGGGTTCCCGATTATGACATGGCCTTTGCAATACTTTCTTATGAAACCATATCTTTTTTCGGGATCCTCCTACACTATATATATATTTTGGTTTGGTAATATCATCTTCCATAATTTATAAATTGAACCTTGTTACCGTTATGGACGTCTCACAGTCAGCCAGATTTGCTCGGATTGCAAAACGTCACACCGACCAACAGTCCGCTAAGCCAGTTTCTGCCACGAACCGATCAGTGTGCCCACTTCTCATTTTGAGCCAAGCCCCAGTACGCCCCTCTGCCCCTGAAGCCACTATGGTACTTGCCACGCGACCTTCACCCCTGCCTAGGTTGGTGGGTTCTACTTCCGTCCGTGCCGTGACAGCATGGACGAGATCATCTTGGAGTACTTTCTCTGTCATTGCGGCACGGTGCGGACGCAGAACCGTCGAAACGGCTACACGATCCTCATGCAGCACGTGCGTCGGGAGCATCCAGACTACGAAGCTGTGATGCTGGCTGCACCTACAGCTGGGACCGGTTCAATGCTGAACTACGTTCAAAGCTCAGCCCTGAACGTATACAGCTGGCTCGACTGGATCATCAAGAACAACCTTCCGTTGCACTTCTGCGAGAACCAAGCTGCGAGGCAGGAAGCTCAACATGACTGTTTTTCACTATGATACCCAATTATATAGTCAGACTAGTTAGTGTGTCCCCTATTTTAATTTAGACCCCATTTGCGTCGAGACGATTCTCTGTGCCATGGAAAGCCTCACTCGGATTGTCGAGCGACTCATCGCCGCTGATATTCCCGCGCGATTGGGACTCATCTTCGACGGATGGAGCCACACGTCGGAGCACTTTGTCGCTGTCTTCGCCTGTTACGAAGTTGAAAATAACCCTCTCCTCTGCATGCCCCCCCCTGCTGAACCCGCTCGACGACGACCTCTCGGCGCGCGGACATTTCGATTTTCTCGCTGACATGCTGCCTCGTTTCTATGGTAAGCAGCTAACGGATTGTCTGTTCTGGGTAAGCAACAACTGGGCCGTAAATCGATTAGCATGGGTCCCTCTTGTTGGGTACACAAGTCACCGGTTAAACCGTGCTGTTCAAGCCGACATGCAGCAGTATGAGAAAAATCTGACCGCCGTTCAAGCTTTGATGGTAAGACTTCGGACGCTGAAGCAGTCAGCGAAGATCAGGTAAATTATTCTGATGCGACAACAAATATTTAGTATGTGCAGCGGAAAATTGTTTTTTGTATGGAGACTAAAGTATGTTTTGCGTATTTGTGTAGGTTGAAGACCCCGCTTCACCGTGGGATTCACCAAGACGCACGCTTGAGCTCGACTTAGTCAATGGTGCACCGCTATTTTTAGCCTCGACTCGACGGGTGATGCTCTAGTTGACGTTCTCCCCGCGCCAGCAAGCAACAAGCGCCTGTTATCGCTGCTGAAGGACCGGAAAATGTTGAGTCGGTTCCCAAGGCTCTTCAGGGTGTCAGTGTGAGCACACAGGATGTGCGAGTGTGATTTGACGGCTTAATCGCCCTAAAGCCACACTACGCCACGTATCTCGGTGAGTTTAGTTTTAATTATCGCTCTCCTTACGTTCACCAATTATTGTGTTAAAAAATGGACGAGACGCCCGGCAAGTAGACGCCGCAGCCCGCCCACGCCCAGCAGTAGCTGCTGGAGACTGCTGGCGGTCAGCAGCAGGAGCCGACCCACGACCGCCTTAAGCAGCTACTGCGGGTGCTGGCGGCATTCTGCAAGTTTCTGGCGCCGACGGGCGTAGGAGATCACTAGTTTGGATAACGATGGTTTCTTTTTGCATGACGCACATGTTGTCTTCTGTTGTTCTACGGCCTCATACTGTAGCAGAAGCAGATTGGCCTACTTAAGTGCTAGGACTGCGTCGCTGTTCGACGCGCGTCCGGCAGGCTGGACACGAGCTTGGCGCCGGCGCTTGCGTGAACCACGGTACCCCAACGTCTCCCAGCCGTTCAGATCACTGATTCCACGCGCGGAAAGCCCGCAAAGCACATTCACACAATACCCAAATTTAATGCACATGCATCAAGGACCGACCAGCCTTTGTCAGGCAACCCCAGCCGCTCCATCGCAGCGGAGGGACAGCTCAACTGCACGGCAACAGGAAGATTCGCTACCGTGCGGTTTGAAACCTCGGTCAACACTTGCGGGGTTGGATTGTTCACAACACGAACGATGCTGTTGGCGTCGGGCACACTTCCATCGAGCAGGAAAGCGATGGCTCCCCGGCCCACTCGACGTTCAAATAGTAGCCCCTCCCGCTGAAGTACCACAGCATGTCGAACGAGCCGTGCGTTCGGTGTAGGCAAGTCTGCAAAAGGCCGTGACCGAACACTCTTACTCTTGTCCAACGTGAACAGTTGATCCAGCATCGTGCTGATGTTCAGGTTGCGGCGCAGAGTAACGTCACGGTTCAAGGCAGCGTTATCGGTCTCGTACGGGTTGGCTGTACTTGCGAATCCGCTGAGCGTGTGGTAGCACTGCCAGCACCACACCCTGCGGTTAAGCCACACCGAGGCAAAGTAAGTATAAGACGCCCTCAAATTTGTGTCACTGGTTCTCGCCAACAACGCGCCCAGACGACTGGTCGGGGTCCGCGACAGCTGCCCGGACACCGCGCCGGCCTCCACGCGGCGTAAAAGCGATGCGAACGAGCAGCGAGACATAAAGATCGACAGCTGTGAGACTTGACACGGCACCAGTGCCCAGCGTCTCTGTACTTCATTCAGCTTCACGTAAAACTCTTCCTCGCTCAGCGTGAAGTGCAGCCTGTGCAGATTCTTCATGACAGAGTCATCCACGCTTGGGGTGAGGGACCGCGTCTTCTTAAAGACCTTCTTGGCTACATGGAAGGAACACATGAGAGAATGCACACATTGGCGCCCAAGGCTTCACGTACAACACTCCATTAAGCGATGTCCGCGTCGCCCATCACGTATCGAACGCTCAGAGGCTTGTCGGTGACGGCAGCGAATGCCCGTTGCAGCAGCTACAGTACCTCCATGAACTTGCTGCGATACGATAAACACCGCGAGTAGGTGAAAGTGGCGAGCGCGATCCGACAGCCCCACAACAATGACAAGATAGCCCACCTGTGGCAACATGTACGCCGCATCGAGATGTAGGATGAAAGTAGCCGAGTTTCGGTCCGCTTGCTACAACAGCTTCTTGGTGCTCACACCGACGACAAACGGTCTGTTATCGCTGCCGTAACCACGGGCTTGTCTTCGTCGTCCTGGCGCAAGCACATTGAAAACGCTACCGTCTTCTTTTCTTCACCACGAAAGTTTCGGTCTATAACTTTGGCCCAAACAACATCAAGGATGTCACTACCTCCAAGACGACCAGTGATGTGGTAATGCACGAGACTTTGAACAGCAGCAAGGTTCGGCATGCTTTCCTCGCTGAGGTTAAAGCGTTGCTACAGGCCAGTCCAGACGCTCTTTGCCTTCAGCCCTTGCACACCGCAGCCTTGAGCGACTCGCTTCATCTCTGCCTACAGCGAAGGCGGGCGAGGCGGAGAATGCACAGTCGTGTTGTGAGCGTGCTCTTCCTTCACCCCGGCCAGCTGCAACTCAACAAACGCGCTCGCTATGGACACGTCCCGTCCGGAGCCCCTGATAAATAGAAATACCATAACCGGGAGCCCTGGGGGGGGGGCTATGAAGCTCGACCTATCACAAGAACTAGACAATAGCGTAATAGTGTAAACAGTCACCCCAAATATTATCCCGGCCATAAACCTCGGACAGAACATAGAATACGAGGGCATGTGTACTTAGCTGCCAATAGCTCGGCATCTACAAGGCCGATTGACTTGCGGCTATCTTTAATAGAATTTTCATCGTCTATAGATACAGTATCCACCGGTACTGGTATAATCTAATACCCTGTATTTAGTGATACAATCGTTTTGGAGAGGTGACAGACCGTTGGATGGAGTTTTGGCTCAAGGCGGCGGGGCTACACCCACGCCCCACGCTATTAATACTCGTTGCCGCGCACCACTCCGCGTATCGGATACCACCACGCAGTGCGAGGCCGCATCTGTGGATCAGTGTCACCCCCCTCCTCACACACAGCGCCTAATGGGCGTAGCCCGCGGCGACGGCAAGCGAAGCAGCCCGTTGGTAGTGACCTCGACTGCGATGCAAGAGCCTGGTTCGCATTACATTATATCTGTCTTCAACGGAGATTCCTTATCTGACGTACATGTACTGTAGGTACAGAGGACATTACCATACATGTATCGTGCTTAGCGTTTAGGCACCCATTATATACTGTAACCTGCAAAATCGGATAGCAAATCTTTAGATGCGGTCGGACCACGATACCGGAAGTGACCGCGGTTACTGTAGTAATGGTTTGGGTGGCGCTCGCAACTCAGCGAGCACTTCAGAAATGCCGGTCGGTAAGAAACTATCTTCAGCTGAAAAATAACTAGTGGCTCTGAGCTACCAGTACGTACTTGACAAAAAGGCAGAGAAGCCAGTGTTATGGAAAGGTGAAGTGTGGGATCATGTCCACGAGTGTCTGGGCTTCGCAGAGAGCACCATTTCAGCCGTGTGGGGCCATTGGGAAAAGCATCAGGACCCCGCGTTCGCTACAGTGCGTCCCCCCAGGGGCTGTAACCGTTACATTTCAATTCTAACATCTCAGTGGTGGCACTATAATAAAAGCTGATATATTTGCTAGAAGACATGTCTGAAGCCTTCTACTGTTGGACGGCCACGGAAGTTCGGCGAGAGCCTCTATCCTTTTATTAAAACCATCGTAACTAAGATGAATAAGATTGACTCTTCTTCATCTTCGTTGCCTCATCGATTTTTTTCTTTGCTTCATCGCGCTCAGCCGCACCTTCTATCTCAGCTGCTGCCGACGTAATACAATGTAGTTCAACAGCAGCGCGTCGCGCCTCTTTGATCTGGTTTGCAAGCTGCGCTGCCGTTGTCTTTTGAGGCTTTTTCGAATTGCACTTGGGCTTCGGCTGCTGCTTTGCCTTCGACTTGCCCTTCGCTTTCGTCCTCTTCGGTGGCGTTACCGCCTCTTCCTCCAGGCCTTCCTCGTCGTCCTCGTGTCCCTCTTTCTCTTCTTAGTCTTCGTCTTCTTCTTCATCGTCGTCTTCCAGCTCCGAGAGGAATTCTTCGTGTATTGACTTAGCCTTCAGTACCGGTAGTGTCTTCTTACCACACCCGCCAGCGTCGCTGCTCCGAGATCAGCCACTTTTGCGCCCTTAGGTACGACGCGTCCGTGCCCGTCGGTGGTTGAAGGGCGAGGTGTGCGTGCTGGTGGCGATGGACCATCGTCACCAAAGTCAGCATCAGCGTCAGCGTCGCGGAGACCGACCAGAAATTATGTATGCTCCGTCTGCAGTCACTTCCTCTCCACTCAATTCACCGTTTTAGCTAGCTATTCCACTCTAACTTTAAGACTTAGCTTCATAACTCCACGATCGGTTAACCCTTTCACTACCAGACTTTTTTAGAGGTCCGTCAGGTACCTGTAAATCCTCCAATGAGATGCATACAACGTTAGCAAATCCACCAATAAGAGAGCAGACTCTACTGACGTGGCACTCACAATGCAACTCACGGTACTGCTATAAATTTCAAATTTCAAGTAAGCGCGCGATGACGGACAGCAATTTCCCTCAGCGATCATGCATCTACTGCGGCGACTCGCCGTGTGAGTGGGAGCAGTTCGGCACAGCTATCATCGGCAGCAGGATCCGGATGCTGGGGTGGGGGCGCAAGGGACCCACGCCCCGCCGCACAGGACGTGCGCTTCGGCAGCTTTACTTCTACAAGAGGAATGGCCGTCTCAGCAAAGTCACCCGAATCGAGCTGCCGTTGTGTGTGGAAAAGCAGATAGCGTTACTAAACAACACCGTCAGGTTCGATTCCAACTATATCTAATAGCTCCTACGGTAGCTCAAGCTCACCTAGATACGTAATGGTTCTGTTCTTCTTCAGCCGCGTGTGCACGACCGGCTCACCTGATGCTGCAGCACAGACTGCATCGAAAGCAGAGCGCACCGTCACCGAGGAAGATGAGAGTGCGTCACGGTAGTGGAACGCACTGAAACACGCCACGTGAAATCCCCGGTGGCAGCCTGTGCAGCCAAAAAGTGCTTTTCTTGAGAATCCCCGCAGACTGCACAGGTAACAAACTAGCCTTCCCGTCGGGTGGTGCTTCGAGTTCGGTGTTATTGAATGGATACTATCATCGGCACCAGCTACCTCTGCAATCGGTGCGTTGACCACGGGCTGATGGCGACGTTCTTTTTCCATTCTCGCGCGCTGCACCACTGTTAGCTTTTCGGCAACTTGTTGCTTGAAGTCTCGTAATTTCCCACGCTGGGAAGCGGTTCCCGCGATCTTTCGGAATAGCGAATAAGCATTGATAAGTGCCATGTCTAGTGCCCATGTCAAAATGCTCATTGAGAGTCTTCTCTCCTTGCGCCGGATTGGATTGGTGCTTCTGAGTTGATCAACTCGGTCGACACCGTTCATGAACAAATTGTACGCTACGACCATTGCAGGTACCTGGAACGTTTTACGGTGCATGACACGCTCTGCAGTCCAGCGCCGAAGGGGGGCCAACCCACGACACAGCCTTACTGCCTTCGGTGAGCTACTAGATAGCACGCGCTGTGATGGTGTACCCGCCAAGTCATTAGTATAGAATATGACTGTCAACTTGTCACGAAATACAATGTAGCCGGCGTTACTCGCAATCGTCATCGGCGCCATATACGACGTCTGAAGATGCTGCGGTAGTTTTTTTTGTGCTCGCTTGTGTTTGTCCTGAAGCTTCTCCCACCCCCCCGGTACATCAACCGCTGCAACAAGCTCCCAGGAGCCTCTCTCAGCCTGATCCATTCGTGCCTTTGACGAGTTTAGCTCCAAAGCGTTCCACTTCCCTTGTAACGAAATCCGCACAGTACCCAGCATGCGCATTTCGCCATCAGTAAATAGTAGGAGCGTCTTGGCGAGGTTATGACGAGTGTAAAAGTTATCGCACACGAGCAGTCTATGACCGTTTGGAGCTGCAAATGTCTTTGTCAAGTGACCACACATCGCTACCCACAGGGAGCTTGCATCTTGTCGATCCATTGGTATATCATCCCGCTCGAGTGTTCTAAACAGCCCCGAGCGAATACTCGGAAATACATCCACATAGCGCTCGGCTGGAGACGCTCTCGTCCGGTTGCCGGAGCCGTTGGCCAACATTGCGTACGCATACAAACTTTCCCAGCCAACGACAGAGTAAAATCGCACGCCATACTTATCAGGCTTGGATGGCATAAAAGTCTTAGCCGCTGAACGTGCTTTTGTACGCACTGTGTTCTCATCTAGGCTTTCGGCCCCCACCGGAACTGCAATTGTTGCGAACTTCTCTTGAATTTGCCGCATTAGGCGTCGGCTGTGCCACAGTGGGTCTCGTTCACGTTGCTCGACATCGATGCTGCCAAGTGCGTGAACCTGAAAGCGCTCACGGATGCTCTCAAATCGATTTCTAGCCATAGTTGCAGCAAAGTCCGATTGACCCATGAACAGTTTTTTAGACCAGAGCTCTTTCATTTCGGTTACTGGGTTGAAGCTCATTGCGATTTCCAATCCAATATATGCGTCTAGCTCATACACGGTAGTCTCCGGCTTGCCCTTCTCCTTCAGCATTTTGTTGGTCCAGTTGTGCAGCGAGTCGCGAAATTCTCTAGTGAAGAAGAGAGAGATAAGGCCCAACTCTCCTCGCTCTTTGTAGGCAGATTTCACTTCATTTTCACGGATGATGTGGAGGCCACTATCGCGGATAAGGCCATCGACATACAGATTGCCTGTTTGGCGCGCGGCTGTAGACGGGTCGCGCTCTGCTGATGCTGCCTCGCCGTCGGGCTCAACTGTAACGTTCTCTTCGTTGCTGGTTTCTGCTGCACTCGCTAGCTCGCCCTCGGTATCGGACGTCTCAAAGTCCCAGTCAGCTCCGTCGTCGTCCGCATTCAGAAGCTCTATGATGTCCATTGTCGAGTCGCCTGAAAATTTCAAAGTGACGGCTTGACGTGGCTAGGATTTTGAAAAATCAAACTTGATGAGCCTCTAACTATTGTGGCCGCCACTGTACGTCATGGGAGATGTGCTGCTACAGGTCTGCAGCGGACCGGTTAGTCGTGGTTAGCTGCCGCCCCAAACCCCTCCGTCAGATTTTCGCCCAATCAACAGCATACTGTGATGCTGTTAGAGGTCCTCTACGCGGCCTGAGCTGATCTGCTAGTGAAAGGGTTAATCTTCATGATTTGCTGAAAAACAAATTCACTGGTCGAAAGACCGGTGCTTGGCCGCGGCTGAAAAATTGTAATTTACCAAAATCGGGTACTTAATCATACACCTGCGATTTAATCATTTCCAAAATCGGGGGTTATTCGCAAATCTATTTTAATACAGTAGCGTCTGCAAGATCGTAAATATTACTAGCTCGAACCACAGCAAAATACTACTATAGTAGCATAGAAATACATTTGCAGGTCTCCTCGCTTTTGCGCTCCATTGTCAAAACGAGCTTCTACAAATATACTACAGACAGACCCGCGTGCGCAGACCAACCATCTCTACGGGGGTCGAAAGAAGGCAAGTTCACACGAGATATCCCCACTAATGTAACCAAAATAGAGGAAACTGTAGTATTAATATTGTACTAGTATTAATACTAACGTACTGGTTTGTTTTACAACTTTGTAATACCAATCCAAAGTATTGAAGTGTTCCGTATGCAGGCACGATAAGTATATTGGTACATGTATTATATATATTAGCGTCGTTTCATAAACATTTTCTATCTTTATCAAACTATTCGATATAATAATACTGCTGTCCATTTGCAGAATAAATTGTAATTAACAGTATAATTATTTTCGGTCAAACTAATATAGTAGTACTTAAGTACTCAATAAACGCCATGAAGACAAATTGCCAGATATTAGCCCATTCCTCGTTATCAAGCCTAATAGACAAGCAATACTATTGTAGTGGGTAATTAACAAGTACTATCGAACATGAGATCGGTGTCGAACAATCTAAAGTTGTGGCGCACCTCACCTTCGTTGTTAGCTTCCTTGATCGTCAAAACGACTTGCGCGACTTTCCACCGACGCGGGAGGAATGAATATCAAAGTCTCCAGCTGGCGCTCGCACGCCACGCTGCAGAAGCATTCGGACATAATTGACGAGTAAGATATTACTATCATCTCCTTTGCCGACCGCGGGATGCCAAGCCAGCAGACTATATATATATATACTGCAAGTCACTGCTCATTAATAATAATGAGCAGTGGCTTGCATGAGTCATTATCAATTCTAACCTGAGCCAATACTTAACCATTAATATGATTTTTAGATTACCACCTTATTAGACAAAATTCAAACTATTATCAATCTTTGGTCATTATTATACCCCAGATCTGATCCTACGCGCGTACACTTCATCTGTAACGGGGCCAATGCTGGCCACTGTCCTTTTCAAGGAATTGGAGACTGACCACTTCGGACTTACGGTCGCTCCCTGGTGTGGACCACTCCACACTGAGTGGCACACACCAGGTCCTCTCCGACGGAATATTCCTCACAGGCTTCTCCTAGATAATATGCTTAGTAGGAGTCAATCGCACTTAAGGATGCGGGCTCGTCAGAGCCAACCGCTCTGGAAGATCGCCATTTAGACAGGGATTCAGTATACAGATAGAAAGCAGTAGATAGGAACCTTACGAGTGTTATTAATACAAGACAGTTTAACTCTAACCTACAAGTGTGCAAGTCGTTCGATACCCGGTATCTTAGGCGACAGGGAAGGCAGGACCTTTTGCATAAGAAGCATTTTGAGACGCTAGGCGTCTGTTGCGGTTAGCGTGTTACGCTTCCTCCACGCTACGGGGCGTGTGACCCCTGTCACACCTGGTAGCACTTGTAGTCAACTCCGCGACCGACGCGGATCTCTACCACCACGGTCTCCTTGAGTATGGAAGACTCTGGGGGTCGGCTGCCGGCGCGGCAGAACTTTCCTCACCTCACCGATGCCCACTGGGCTACGCTGGAGAAGATGGTCAGTCTCCTGGGCGAGGCAGTTTTCGCTGAATTTCCCAACCTTCCTGCTGAGCAGCAAAGGGCGCGCGTGGAACGCTTCGACAAGTACGAGTCGTCGCTGATTGCTCACGTGAGCGCTGCAGCGCAGGAAGCCGCTCGTGCGACGATGCGGGCTGAAACACAAAGTGTGGCACAAGCGTCCGCCACGAACTCGGCCTCGTTCGCTGCGCGACCAAGTACGACGAAGCCCGTCAAGATGTCGGTTCCGACGTTCGACGGCAAAGACTCGGACAGTCTCGTCTTCTGGATCCGTGAGATCGTGCTGAGCGCTGGTCAGATCTATGACGCGCGGGCTCAAGTGGCGTTCGCCCTATCCAACCTTGGAGGGCGCGCGCGCGCGTGGGTCATGGCCCGTGAAACGGCGAATCCGGGGTATTTCACCTCGTGGTCGTTCATGGAACATGAGCTTCGCTCCACCTTCCTCCTAGCCAATGTGGCCTATCGTCATCGCTCCAGTTTCTTGCGGTGGAAGCAAGGCAAGCGGTCGCTTCAAGACTACGTCATGGAGCTCCATAACCTCGAAGCCGCCATGGCTGGCGCACCCCTCTCTGAGGACGTTAAGGTGACGGTTTTCATGGACGGCGTCCGCACGGGTCCGGTTCGGACGGAGCTCTTCCGGCGTCAGCCGAAGACATTCAATGAGGCGGTCCACGTCGTTATGCTGGAGGATCACTGCGTGCGCTCGGCGCAAGGGCACACGTCTCATGTCGAAGGAAGTGAGGGGCCCAATCCGATGGAGATCTCTCTTGCCGAGTCGGCGCGCTCTCAGCGGAACCAACGTGCGAGCGGTCGCTGTTTCGGTTGTAACCAATCTAGTCACTTCCGTCGGAACTGCCCCACCAATCCGTGGATGGCGCCACGCGACAAGAAGCCCTCGGCTCGTCCGGCCATCAATAGCCTCGAGGCGATAGGGTCGGAAAACGGCGACTCCCAGTAGGTGCGGGACGCCCTGCTGGGAGACTTCGCTTCTCTTCGAGAGAGGTGAATCACTCACCGCCTTCTCCAAAGGAACAAGAACCTGGGACGACACTTTTGTGTCTCTCCGTGGCCGCCGAGCGGTCTAACCTTGTGGTCGTCACCGCCAGCGTGAAAAGGTACCAAGAACCGATGACGGTCCTGATCGACTCAGGGGCGTCGTTCAACTTTGCGACGAAAGCCGGCGTGGCTCGGAACAGTGCATTGTATGCTAGTGCTTTAGAAGCCTCTAAGAGTAATACGAATGTATCTGTTCGCTTTGCGACAGGCTCCATCGTGTCAACACGCAAGGCCACCGTACCCTTAAGCGTGAAGTTTGACGACTTCAACTCGGTCGAACCGTTCATTGTCTTGGACATGAATGATGTAACGGGCTGGTTACGGTTACGTAAGTAGGTAGACAGAGTTACGTAAGTAGGTAGAAGCCACATGGCTACATACACAAATGCAGGAACAGGCACACGGCTAGCGTGTGCACTGTTGTCATTACCTGATTGGGTGAAAGTGGGGAACCAGACCCATTTCAACCAATCAGGCATCGACTTAGATTTGAGTGGTTCACAAAGAGGACGGGAGCCCCCGCATCCGTTCCATAAATAAACAGAGTTAAATTTGCCCCAAACCTAATACTTGGTTCTACTATTACGAGCTTCCTCTAGCATCTATAGTGTACGCTAGTGACGGTATTTCTTACCCCGTTACACCTGGTAGCACTTCGTAGTCCTTCCACTGACCAAGTTCGAGATGAGTGAAGCCAAGCCGTTGGTGGCTCCAGCGATGACCCTGGAGCATGCGGCTTTTCCCCACCTCACCACCGTCGAATGGCAAACGCTACACCGCCGCGAGGCGGTGTCCGGAGAGTTCGTTGTCACGTCGCTGCGAGCTCAGCGACCCCCGACCAACCGCGCCAAGCCATCCAAGAATTCATGGAGCGCGAGCTCGCCGAAGCGAAGCGGCGAGTACCAACTCCCTCGCACTCCTCACGGAACGACGCCGTGAAGATGGAGACATCGACCTACTCCGGCGTCGGGCAAGACCGCTGAACCGATGGTTCCGCGAGGTCGACATTGCGATCGCTTCGAGGATGATCGAAGCGCCGACGGCGAGAGTCAACTTCCTGTTGCAAGGAATGGGCCCTTGGCAAGCTCGTCGTCAACCGCTACGCGTTCCCTACTCTGGGGAGTCTTCAGAGTGACCTCCGACTCGCGTTCGAGCCTCCGCAAGACGAGTCGCGCACGCGTGCGACCTTCTTCGCCCTCCGACAGGGCAAAATGTCCATGCGCGGCTACGTGCAGGAGACCCGCCACCTGGTTTTGTGTATCGTCACGAACCCGATCGACGTTGCGTCTCAGGTGCACGTCTTCATTTTCGGGATGCGTGAGGGCATGACACGGTACTGCCTCACGCGAGCGGAGCCGTC